>VZRH01003113.1:266474-300170 GCA_013397555.1 Urocynchramus pylzowi
TTTTTTTTTTTTATAAAAACCCCTGTGGTCCCAAATTAGCCTTTGGAATTTTTAATAGCTGCAGGTGAACATATCCAATACAGAAAATCAGATTTTTGTGAGCATCAAATTGCCTTTAAGTTTGTAAATTCTACAAAGGTTTTGTGAAAGCTTTTGAAACTGCAGTGAGGGTTCTCTGAAGGTGCAGAACTAAGTGGTATATATTCAAAGGAGAAATTAAATACTTGGGGAAAAAGAAAAAACAACACCCCAAGAGAGCTAAAAAACTACTTATGGCCATATACCACGAAAAACCTGAAAGCTACAATGCATGGCACATTGGGACAGGATCACAGACTTGCTACAGCTCACTTTTTTGTTGAAAGTGGGTGTGACCCACCAGAAAGTCAGCAAATTATAGTCCTTACTCAGTGCTCAAGATTTCCTCCCTTCCCCAAAGACACTGAAGATTCACAAAGCTGAGGGGTTTGGGTGGGCTCAGGCTTTATGAAAGAGCAGCAGCTTGTACAGGAACAGGGAGATCCCAGGTCCTGGGAAAAGCAAGTGACATCTGAAGCCACTCTGATGGTATGTTTAAAACCCATGTCCTTACAGGGAAGTCTATGTCTGTCTGCTACAAATGAGTTTTGACTCCACTTAGTCTATGGGCTTTGGTCACGGATTTCAAAGGAGGCCAGGATCTTTCTTTCAGGTTTTGAAAGGCAGACACCCAGCTCCCCTTCCTCCAGTCAACACACAAAGTGAGAAAAACCACCAGCATTAGGTTAGCTATTTCTTTTTTCCCTTTCAGCAGCTTTTATCGAGTACCTGACTGCCTGGAGTCACTGCTGTATTATTTCTAAGGCTCACTGCCAGCTTACTCCTTGTGTTCAGCACAGACAGGCCCCCGTTTCTCAACAGGGACTGTGTCTGCTGACACACAGCAGGGAACAGGACACTGAATGACAGACTAACAGTCCTACAGGAGCAGACAGCATCTGGTCAGTATACTATGTAATTTGGGGACAGCAGCACAGGGGATAACAACTATGGTGCAGCAGCTGTTGGGTTTTGTTCATTTTCCTCTGGCAGCAAATGCATTTTGAGATGATTTTGTTCTTTCAGCCCGTCTGAGAGGTGTGTCCTTCTTCACAAAGGTGTTATCAGACTTTTAGGACTCTCCTTCGAACTCCTAATGCCAGTGGTTTGTTGCTCATTTCTGAAACTGAAAGCAAGTAAGAGACTGAGAATGTTTTCCAGGGTGTCATCAGACACTTCCCTCTTCTATAAGCACCACTACAATAACCATGTTACACTGCTAATATAAACATGAGATGAAATACAATGTTTTGTACAGTGTGCCTTGCTGGATGGCAGCAGCAGTGCAGCCAACAACACTTGGAACTTGAACATCATTCAGCTACTATAATTCAGTTACTTCAGGCTGCTGATCCAAGAAACCTCCGAGGGGAATCTGGTTTGACTCTAGGATTTCTAGCTATAGTTTGTCAACTGCAAAGCTGAAAAGCCACACGTGAGACATGTAAGAAGTCCCTAGCTGTGATAAAGAGCAACATGTCCTTTCTCAAGGAACCTGGCCTAGGATTTTTTCTTATTCTGAAAGCATAATGACAGCTCCTTATACTGACCAGGAATTAGATAAAGGGAATTCTAGCTTTTTCAAGCTCTTACTGGGTACAGGGGCAAATTCTGTTCCAATACCAGTTCTCACTGAGCTGAATGGTGGCTATGCAGCTGCTCTTTGGTTAAATCAGGTTCCCTATGCTGCTCTAAGAATTTTTCCTCACACTGTAGTGGATGCACATAGATTTGAGTGGAAATGTTTGCTCGAGGTACCCTAAATAGCAATGTTGGTGGGACAAGAGAAGTGTCATTGCTTTCAGCTAAATCATATAAACCAGAGGAAAAGCTGTCCTGGCCTGTCTCTGGCTGCCCACAAAGAGGCTAGAATGTTGAAATCCTGCATTTAATTTAGAATAGTACCTTAAAAACTTACACTGGAAGAATGAAGGGTCTCATAATGCATATAATCCTACTAAATAAATAGTTTAAAGGAATAGTTTAAATAAAGAGTTAAGGAGAGTAAATGATGTAATAGGATGGAAAATGTCTGGACATCTGAAGCAACAGCCTCGAGGTGCTTTGAAGGTCAGCCTTGCTTTGCCAGCACACATCAGCTCTCGGGTTTAGACATCCTGGAGAAATTGTATGATGTCATTGTCTGTCAAATTAGCAACCTGAAACAAAACAATCTGAAGGGCACTGTGAAAACTTTGAAGTTTTGCAGTGGACCTGAAGAAACATGTTTCCTGATTGTGGAAAGGGACTGTGTTCTAGATTCCTGTGAAGCCTGGGATGAATGGAAGCTGCCTTACCATTTCACCTTCAGCATCTGCTCAAAGCTCTCGGGCAGTGGATTGCCACAGCTCTCTGGGAGAAACAGGGTCAGGATCCCAATCAGCACAGTCAGGCTTCCCATCAGGATATATGGTAGGAATCTGTCATAGGCACCTGGCAGAACACAGAACATTCTAACAGTACTTAATGTCCACAATTGACAAACCCAAAAGTAAAGTTTATATTCCAGACATTGCTGTAATGCAGAATTAACTTGGAAATTCTGTTGTAATGCAGAATTAACTGAAAGATTCATCAATATCAAAGGTGAATCCAAAGCTGAATTACATCTGTTACCTGCCAGCAAAGGGTCTTCTCAATTTTAAAGCTTCAACATGTGCTCTTGGATGGCCACAACCTACCATAATTTCATGCCAACCCCCACATTTGTGTAGCAGCTAAAAGTTTGGGTAGTTTGTTTGTTTGATTGGGTTTTGTTTTCGTTTGTTTGGTTGCTTGTTTGGGGATTTTTTATATTTTCAACTGGGATAATCAACATCTTGGCAAGGCAATAGCTCTGCTGGAGCCTTCAGTACCATACTGTCATCAAGAACCAAATCCTCTATTAAATAATACAATATGAGGGAATAAAATTGCTTGTAAGCAGTGAAGCACTAATCACGGCCTGAGATCATGTACCCTGCTGGGCTGATGCAAAAGTAGGGAAGAGACTAAGCTGAACAGGCCAGTTACAGACTAACAGCTCATTAATGGGGAAAGGCTTTAAAGCCTTCCTTACTGCAAAGGGAGAGAACATCAGGCTTCCCGAGACACACATGAGGCTCTGACCTTAGTCTACTCAGAAAATTATTTTGGACTTGAAGGCAGCAGCCTCTGCCAGCAGCCTCAAGCTGGCACACAACTGTTTAGGCAGGATGCAAGAGCACAACATCACAGCAATGAAAAGGTCTTTCAGAAAAGGGATTAGCTAGGAGTTAAAGCATTGAAGATAGAGAAATTTCCAAACGGGACTTGAGAGCTTTATTTTATAGCTGGGATAGAGCAATATGATTTATAATGTATGGAATAAACACAGATTAAAGAGAGGACCTCTGGGTATGTCTCACAGAGCCGAAGTTTGTGATCTGATCTCCTCTGTGTTTTTGAGCTGGATGAACTGCAAGGTCCTAATTTAGCTGTAGCAAATAGCAGCAGCTGACAAGTTTCTCCTCAAAACTCTTAAAGTTTAAGAAACTATTTTAATGTCTAGAACAAGATTTTTTTAAAGACTGAGCCCATGGATACCTGGGAGAAAAAAACCCCACAAATCCACAAAAAACAATCAGTAAAAATGTTATTTTGTCTACATTTCTCTATTAGTGCTGCAATGAAGACTGAAGACTTTAAGGAGAGTCACAGTCCTGCTGACCCTTTTACTTCACATTTGCACTCTACAAGTATGAAACTAAGACAAGGTATTTTCATCATTTTTGGTACAGTGTGTTCCAGTTACACTGGAATGCAGAGGTGAGTCAACACTGATTAGCTACAGATAGTCACTCCTCTCCACTTTCCTGGCACGGAGAATCAGCACTAACCCCTCTGCAGTACACCAGCAGGGTTTTGTCAGAGCCAGCAAAGTCAAGCTCATGTTATCTGAAAGATCTCAGCAGGAGGCAAGAGTCATTTGGGGCAGAGAGAGCTGACATGGGCCCAGTGATGGCAGAAGGAAATAAATCATGTGTGAATGAAAGAAAGAGGAGATTGAGCACCCAAACTTAACAGTCGGTATTCACAGATACTTTCACCCTTTGTCCCCTAACCTCTATCACTCTTTCCTGTCTGCAACACGAGGAACATGTATTTTATGTATTAAACAAAAAACCAAACCAAACCAAAAAATATTTGACAGTTAATATATGAACACAGCACTCAGAATGTGATGGCACTGAGTGTTAAAAAAGCCTATGAGGAAATTAATAATTCTGCTTACAGAAATATTGAGCAATAAGAAAAAGCAAAATGAATGAATGCTGAGATGACTGGCTTAGAAACTAAAACAAAACAAACAAACACTCCCCCCAAAAACAAACAAAAACCCACCAAAAACCAACCAACCAACCAAACAAACCCAAAAAACCAAAAAAAAATCAACCCACTTCAAGTAAACACACTGTCATGCCTCTTAACCTGTATGTTTTTCATGTATTACTTTAGAAAGCACAAATCCTGGGAATGTTTGGATTCCCTCCTGCCAACATACCCACCTCAGGATGCACAGGGACAGTACCATGCAATGAATTCCCTACTGCTACATTTCCTTACTTGCAAGGCCACTTCTTGTCACACTCTCCTGGAAAACTAACTGGCATCCCGAGATGTGACTATGATTTCAGCCACTCTGCTTGCACAGTTTTTAAACATCATCATAGCCCACTTCAGGGATATATGAATGGTCCCTAAAGGAACAAAGTGCCTGATCCTTCTGTAAAACCCAGGGAGCTCCACTTTATTTCTACCATGTGTGACAGTGAACTCACACCCCAGCTGAGAGAAGGAACTGAAAAGCCAACAAGTGAAGGGACTTAAAGCTGAGCCTGCACTGCAGAAGCTCAGACAGCTTCTCTGGGGGGTTGTGTGGTGCAAGGCATGAAGAAGGAGCTCTCACCCAGGTAAACAAAGTAAGGAGCAATGATGCTGCCCAGCCTGGAGGCCGTGGAAGTCGCTCCCACTGCCATGTTTCTCACAAGTGTTGGGTACAGCTCCACATTGTAGACATAAAGCATTGAGAACGCAGCTGTGATGCCGAACTTCCCAAGCATCACCAGTCCAACAGAGAGGACGTTAAGTTCTGGAGGAGAAAAAATGAAATCAAGGTGAATAAACAACACCCTGTGTTTATTACCTGTATTACTTCTACATCCAAAAGACTGCTTTGCTGTGTTTTTCCAAAAGGTCATGAGTTTGGCACTTTAGGTTTTTTTAATTATACAAAACATTAATCCCATCCCTAGGTGACTCCAAACTCCCCACTAAGCATAATGTAGATGCTCAGGTAATTTTGTATTTTTCAGATTTTGGTTGTCTTCAAGTAAAACAGTATTTTTGAAATGGAACAAATCTCTGGATTACACAGCAATAAACTAGAAGCTTGAACGAACCCCTTTTTCACAAAATCCTGTGGAGGTGTACACACAGTGAAATCCGGATGCAGGTTTTTGTAGCCTGGAAGCACAACCAGAGGAATCACAGTACACTTTCAGCTTTCATTTTAGAAGCTGGTTCCCCCTGAACTATATAAAGCTCAGTAATTTGACACAATAAATGAGAGTCGAGTGTGACTCAGCATATACAAATACAAAAAAAAACCCCCAAGGCTGCAAGGGATCAGCATAAACTTGACCTCAAATTCTAAATTTGATCCTGGTTTTCACTAATTTTGCAGAACTATTACATAGTACCATAACATATTTTGAATGTTTCATATACTTAATTCACATATTTAAGTCTGTACCTGCAGGAACCAGCTGAATGAAGAGGACAACACTTCCCCCTAAAAACAAGGTGCCAGATAAGGAGTAGCGCCGTGGGAGGGAGCGGAGGAGAAGCCAGGCGATCACATACGCTGGAACTTCAATAACAGCTGAGAGGAAACAGTTGACATAGGCATTTCCATGCCAGTCTGGAGTGCTGAGGGACAGGCCAAAGTAACCAACTGACGTGAAAAACCTGAGAAAAGCAGTAAGACCAAGTTATTCCAGAAACAGCAGTCTCTGAACGCCTCCAGTGTTGCCTCAGATGTTGTTACAAAAATAGGATATCACAAAGCACCGCCACAGGCATTGTGGTTTAAAAAAATCTCAGTGGCAACCCCCTCTTTCTAATTCTGTCATCCCATTCAGTGATCGTATCCACAGCAGCTTGAACACACCTCAGATTTCTCTGTCCTTCCTGCATACACTACACCAAGTAAAAAGCTTTGTAGAAGTTGTTCACAAAGGCTTTTCACTGCAATGGACTCAACAACACAATGAAACTCTTGCAAGCTTCCCAAGCCAGCTACATTCCTACTTGTAGCTAGTGTCAGGATCTCCCACCCTCAGCAGTTCCATTATATCTTATTTAATCTTCACAGAGAGCTGGATGTTCAGGTTTCAGATCTCAGGACTGCCTTACCAAATGTGCTAGCCAGTTCCTTTCTGCTGGAGTGAATATGGACAGAAAAGAGTTCTGGTTTGTGTATATGGCATTATTGGGTCCTCATTTCTCGTGGCTGCCCAGGCAGGGACCAGGATCTCACTGAGATGGGCACAGTACAGAAAAGAACAGAACAAAAATGCTGGCCATGGGTCGGGCTCTTGTTATGTTACTGAGTTGCTGCCTTTGCTTCAAGAAGAACATTTCTCTTCAAATAGAGATTACAGAAATGGGGATCATTTAAAAAAAAAAAAAAAAAGCAACATACTTAAAAATACAGAAGTTGTTACATATAGTTTTCTAACTATTTTACATCTGAGTCAAGACTACTGTCTCCGTATTCTTGTGTATTAATGCAGTGTGGGTGTGAGGACACTGAGGGCCATGTACCAGCCAAGGACCACTGGAGCTGGGCTCCAAGGCTCAGACTTATTATCTAAACCTGTGGCATGTGCCCTCTAATCAGAAACTGTTCTATTGCCTGGGTACTTTAGGAATACACATTTCCTTACCACAAAAGTAATGACAAAATAGTAATAGTTGCAATGTTTCGGGTTCGAAATAGGTCCAGAAGGATAGCCTTCTGCTGCTGCTGAGGCTTCGAATCCTGCATCTGAAGGAAAAAGGAAAACAAAACCAAAAAAATTCCCACACACCTAAGAGCATAACAACCTCTGCTACCCACAGTCCAGGCAGTTACGAAGTTATGACTATCAGGGGAGAAGTGGTCAGCCCAAGGGCCACTTCTGCACCAAGGAGCACAGTCCTTAGGTGGAGCTTGTCTTTGCACCCAGCTGTGCTCATGGGAGTTTCCACTGCACCACGAAGACCAGTTAGAAAGGAGTACCAGCTGACCAGACAGACGAGTTAAGGTTTCCTCAAGGATCTCACACAGTACTTCCAGAAGTACCAGAGGCATTTTTCTGTCCATTCTCTGCACTGTCCATTCAACTCTCTTAAACCTTCATAAGTGATGTGAAATGAATGTAGGAAATCAGCCAGTTTTGCTGCCTGCCAGCACCCTGACAGGGAGAGGAACAGAGGAGAAAGGTTGGTGAGGTGGCCAGGGCACATCACAGGAGCATGCACCACCTCTGATTGGAGACAGAGGGTCTAGTTTGAGGCTTGAAGCAGGAATCTTCTGAGTGGCATTAGGGCGTCTTTCTGCCTGCACACTTTGCCCTTGCTAGGGCAAAGCCAGAACTTGTGGCCAGGTTTCCCCCAGGCCCAAAGAACAAGCCACCCTGCTTCTCCCTACAGGACTATCCAGGAGATACCCTTTCCTAGGAACAGATGATGGTTTCCAAGGAGTATCTTTCTATTAATGTTTGAAAAATACTTCCAACATGAGACTTAGCATGCAGACATCTTCCTCAGGCTTTTTTGTACAGACACTTTGGCACACAAAATTTCCATGAAGCAGGTGAGTGTCTCCTTGGTTTAAGAAAATATGCAGGAATGATAAAATGCTGCAATCCAAAAAAGTCATCCTCAATTTGAAAGACATCTGAGGCCTGGCTGTGAAGTAAAGGCAGTGCTTTTCCATGGCTGGTGTAGAATGAGCTTCCTATAATTGGAACACACACTTCAATTTACACTAAAACTTCCACTTGGGAAAGAGATCTTCAGCCAAAATATAAGCGTGACAGTCAAGTGATGGATCCTGCCCAGGGGAAGGGTAACTGGCAGCATCTTTGTCCTGCAGACACTGCAGAGGAGCACCTGGTGCTTTCCTTTCTGCTCTCTCAGGAGACACAAAAAGCAGGTGGCAGTATAGGGCAGCAGAGGAAGAGCCGACCTACAGACACACGGTCAGCAACGCAGGGCTGGAGGAGTCTTTGCACAAGAAAAATGTGCCTCTGTGAGGAGCTCCAGTGAGGGCAGAGCCAGTGGAGGGGGAGATGAGCACAGGAACCAGCCATCCCACTGTGGCTGTACTGCTCCCTGGCCTGCTGGGCTGCCAGGTTTGCACTAGACTTTCTTCTTTTAACCAATGGATATGAAATACAGAAAAAACACAATTTTGAAGAAGAGCTTGATCTTCTTCACTGTCTTCACTCACATCATGGTTTTCAAGTCCCCTTGAAGCACTCAGGTCTTTGGCTGGTTTGGGCAATCTGAGGAGTCGCTCAGGCTCCACGCAGACCCAGCTCCTGTGGGTGCTGATTCAGGGCCCCCCACACAGCCCCCCTGCAAAGGGCTCTTGCTAAATTGCAAACTGCTAAAAATGCACCAAACTGAAACGGGCACGAACACATTCTCCTTGGGTCTTTGCAGTGCCCAAAGGATGAAGCAATCTGGGTCACCCTTGCTTTGAAAACCACAATAAACCACTGCTGAGGAAGAGAATTTCACTGTGAAAAGCAAACAAATAAAACCTCCCTCTGGATTCTCACTTTGATCTCGCTAACCCAGCACTTACCACAGGCCAGCAGTCACTGCCAGCCCAAGAGCTGCTGGTGCAAGCCAGCTCTTTGCTGGCATTTCCCAACAAGTCAACCAGCCAAACGGGGAAGTGCCAGCGAGGTGAAGTACCAGGATGTATGGGACATACCTCTGCAGTATCGAAAAGCACAGCTGGGGCTGGAATGCCATTCATTTTTGCAGCCTTTTGGATAATAGCTTCTGCCTCCTTATATCTTCCCTGGGAGATCAGCCACCGAGGAGACTCAGGAATGATCCTATAATAAGTTTCAGAATACATGATTCAATGTTTTCCCAAAAGTAACAAGTTATAAATAACATATTTATTGTGCCTAGGAGTTACACTCAGATCTCACGGATTGCTTGCAGCAGGAGATAGCCAGCACAGAAGCATGTGGGCAATGCAATTCAAATACATGGGACCTTTTGTCATGCTAAAGTAGATGCTTTGTCCTCAGTGGTTGTTTTTTAAGGAATAATTGACGTCCACCAGATGTCACCAGATAGACAGAAAGGATAGGAGTAGCTTAGACAGTGTGACTCAAAAATATTCTTAGGAAGCTGCACACGATGTGTAAATGCTTTAAATATGCACAGCGTGAATTTAAAGGTTCTGTGTCATAGGGATCCTGTATACAAACCTCACCATGTCACCACAGCTCTGAGGCAGATTCTCCCAGGCAGAGGGCAGGGGCAGTGTCCCCTTGCAGAGTTGATGATATTTTCTAATCAATTACAGGCACGTGTTGAATGAATTAGCACCAAGCGCTGGACAGAAAACTTTAACTTTCCTTAACTAAATCCTTTGGTCTTAACAGATGCTATCTTACTCCCTTTAGCCAGCAGCACTTTTTCCTCTTCTTGGAAAAAAGCAGTTCAGGCACTCCTTTTCTGATGAGCCCCAAAGACTGACTCAAAGCCAGGTCAATAATTACAAACATCAGATAATTTAGATCTGATCGTTAATCACTAATGGGACTTTCTGTAAGCTGAGCTGCCTCCACTGCTCTTCTTAGTGGGGAAGCTGAGGATCTTGAGACTGCAGAGATAATGCAGGGAACCTTCTGGAGAATTTGAAAGGGGAATGAGTAAAAGAGCAAGACCTGTACAGAACAGGGGGATGTGCAAGTCACACGGCCCGTGGAAGCAGTGGGTCCACATGCCAAAATGCCAGCTAACACCAACCTGCCTTGGCAGAGCTTTGCCAGGGTACCTTGATCCCCATCTACCCCCTGAAAGACCCCAGACAAAGTGGCTCAGAGGAAGTTTTTGGCATTTTTAAGTGTAAGCTTTTAAAAGGCCAGGGAATTCCCAGCCCATAGATTTGAAAGCAGGACTCTGAAGCCATGCCTTAGGGATAAATTTCCTGTGCCTCACAGTGCCTGTTCTACAGCAGACATCTGAGAGGCTCCCACCCAGAACCAACCTCCCCACAGAACAGCTGCTTGGTGCAGAGGGAAATGCTGCTGGGATGAAGGAATTTGAAATATTTCAAGTGAAATAAGCAAACTGACCCTTAAACTATTCAGACTGTCTTTAAAATCCAATGACAGCAGAGGTGGAGCTGAAAACCATGTTAAAGGTTTGGTTTGAAGACTGAGGTTAAAAAGAAACCCAACTAACCAACAAACCATTAGCAGATACTTCTAAAAAGACTGGGACATGCAGGAGGTGTTTTAGACATAGAAGAGTGTGTCTAAATCACTCAACTGTTATAAAGACACTAATTGTTCACTTACAGATAAAACTTTTTCAAGATAGCAAAAAGAAAGGAGTTCCCTGAATAATATGAATTATTCTGTTGTGAATTATTCTTAATTTAAGGGTGTGAGGGATACCTTGTTTTTCCTTTCCTAGTTTCAAACACTTGCCCCTTCAGAAAACAGCAGATGCCCAAGGCAGCAATCAAATAGTGCTATCTGCCCTTCTTCAGTGCTTCTGTCCAGCTAAAAAGAGCAAGGCTTCAAGTACACAGCACCAGCGAGGCTCTCTAGGTAGTTACTCGACTTAAAATTGGCAAGAAACCCCAAACAAAAAGTGCCCCCTCAAGGCAAAGCCCTCTCCCACGGTGAACAGAAGGGTGCCCCTCCTCCCCGACCCGCTGCCATCACCCAGCACAAAGAGCATCAGGCGGGAGGAGAGGTGGGAAGCGTGGCCTCGGCACGGACTCACCACCAGAGCGGGATGCAGAGCAGCCCGGGCAGGGTGAGCGCCAGCAGCAGCATCCGCCAGTCTCTGATGAAGTAAGCAAACAGTGGCAGCAACATGTAGCCAATTGCAAAAAATATGCAAACTCCTAATGTAGAGAATAGAATACGAACTGATTTGCCAAGAATTTCTGTGCCTGTTTAAAACAAGGGAGGTTGGATTAGCATTTTAACTCTTCGTTTTCAAGCATGACTAAATACTTTATTGCATTTACAAACAACAAGAAAATAAGCTAAACAATCTTAGAAAAGAGCAGCACAGCACAGACATGCCTGTACAGAAAAGCTGCTGGGAGTATTGGGAACCTTCAGATAAAGAAGCTACTTCTGTTTGCTTTGATTAATGCATTGGCAGACACAGATAAGGACAGGCATGGGGGATGGCTGGCAGACTTCCAGGAGCCTTCCCCACATGTTCCTCTAGGACACATCCTGCTCCCCCACTTAACCCATCCGGATTTAAGATGCAATTCACTGCTGGGCACTGCTGAAAGAGCAAAGCTCTGAGCACAGCAGACTGGCATGGGATAGAAGGATGTGAATTTACAGTAACGTGAGGTGGAAACAAATTTCCCACCTATTTTTGGGAACAGAAGGAAGGTTGGAATGTTGGATTGGCACATCAGGGGCTGAAGGACAGAACCAGGGAAGATGCCATCCTCTAGTAATGTTACTGTTCCAGTAGCCAGGCAGCAGTCAGGGAAAGCATCCTACAGCCATTGCACCATGCAGCAACCTAATACCGAGTAATGAAAACTCAGACAGTTCTAAGCCTTCCACAGCACCTAAATTCTTTTATAATAAAACACCCAGACACTGCTTAATAGAATCCAGTGAAGTCCTCAGGTCCACCTTACTTCTCCTTGAGCTTTCAGCCCCTGGTCTGCAGAGCTCTCCTTCACATTAGGAGCACTGCAAGGGCCATAACTGCCACAGTTTGATCTGGACCCAATTAAAACACAAATGACACTGAGCGAACTGAGGGTCACAAAGTGTGGAGAGTGTACTTGGGCTGTGGATCATGGCAAGAGCTCCAACATTTATTATTGCAGACAAGATGGAAAAAAATACCCAAGACTGGAAAACCCTCCTATTTGATAGTTACATGAATTCTCTTTTCAGAAACCTGGAGTAACTGAATAAAGTCACAGTAAAAAAAAAAGTGAAAATAAGAATTTGCAGGGCTAAAATGAGTGTGTGGGGATAAATGTTACCATCTTCCTCTTGACTTGCTCTTGTTTAGAGGGGGTTTCTTGGGAGAGGTCTGATACTTGAAACATTGGTTTATGCCTGTTAAATGTTACATTATAATTTGTGTCAATTCAAAGACAGTATGAGATGACATCTCTCCTGCCTTTCCTCTTTCCTCGTTCTCCTAGCCATGGAGTAACAGTTCTTGGACAATACCAACATGCATTCACAAACCTCTGTAGTGTTTTACAGCCCAGATCCTGAACACAACAGTTTTGAGCACAGAGAACAACTGAGACCTAAAGCTAAGAGAGAAATTTCACAGCATGTGGTTGAAAAAACCCTACCATTGACTATAGAAGTTCACCAACAACTCAGGGGGGAACTATTTCCATGAAGGTGGGCAATAGTGCAAAGGGCAGCATGAGCCTGGGGGGCTAAGGATGCTGAAACAGGGTCTGAGCTACACATGGGGAGGCAACAGAGGTTTGGATGTTGAGAGTTTGAGTGACAAGAGAAACCTGGGCTGAACTTGAGGAAAAAACCCACTGCACTCGGGGATGGAGGGTGCCAGGGCTGCAGCACAGCCAGGGTCAACAGGGCCTTTGTAGGTGCTGGTGTCACTGCTCCCCTGCCAAGCACAGGTCAGCCCTGCCTGCCTTGGGTGGAGCAAGGGGAGCATCTCCAGCACATCCTGTAATCAGGATGGGCTTTCTTAAGGAGTTACTTTTCTTTTTATGGGTATATTCTCCTATTCAGTACCTCTATCATGTGCAGCTTCCTGGAAGCCCCCAGGTTTGCCCTGCCACAGGCAGAAGTCACAGTGCTTACGAGGGCACGCTGGCTGTGAGTGTAGGGAGGGAAGGACCACCCTCTGTAAGTACCTCCTCCTTACCCATGACAGTCAGCTGAGGGCTCACCTAAAGGAGGAAGCTAACACGTCTAAGATGGTTTAGCTAAACCCTGCCCCTAGAAGCAGCCTCAAGGCTGCTGGGAATGGCCAGCACTGCTGGCAAGTGCGCCAGGAATCTGCCTCTGCTCCCTGGGAGCCATCGCTGCTGTGGCAGCTCTGCAGAGGAAGGGATGGCAGAAGAGACAGCACAAAGGGGCAAGGGCCAGCAAACAGCAGCTAACCCATCAAACAGGCCTAATGGCACCGGGGAAACCCAGTCCCCTCTCTCTACAGAAGGACCATTTGCCCTCTGGGGCGTTCCTGGCCCTCCCTTCCAGCTTTGTTTCTGCTGAGCACCGAGACAGCATCCCAATCCACATCCAGCTGTGCCCCACATTCCCAGAGGAGCTGGCAGCTAAATTCCTGCCTGATCAGCACCTGCACCTCTGTGCTACACAACACCCATGTGTTTCCACAAGGATTTTTCAGCTTTACCCAGTGCTGCACCCCCCAGCCTTCCCACATGGCAGGCATTTGCTCCTGCTCCATCAGCTCCACAGAAAAATTAAACTACCAGGACAGTGGGAGCAGTGGCAATTGTGACAGCAATGGCAGGAACAGTTACAATGGTGATGGCAACAAGGAATCTCCCTGCTGACAGCCTGACCTTAATCCTCCTTGTGCCACAGGCAGCAGTGACTCGTGGCTGCTTGGGGACACAATGCTGTATCCTCTTCACAGCACTGACTTCAAATTATGCTCTTCTGAACTATTTTTTCCCCATTAAACCTCACAGGGTAGGAAAGACTGGCATTAACTAGTAATGTAAAATTTTAATCTAGCTCACATTATGATCTAGAAATTGTAATGCTGACCAGGGGTTTAAAAACAGCCATAAATATATATTTATACAGACTTTAAAGACAGCAAATCCCAGTTTCCCCCCTGAGACCTGCATCACTCATCCCCATAATTTGCCCATGCAGTTGCCTTTCCTGAAACCCCCATGTCCAGTGGGAACCTCTGTGGGGTCCCCTTCCCCATGGGGTCCCTTGTTCCCTGCAGGGTCCCCAGGCAGCAACTGCAGCCATGCAGCTGCTGGGTCTGTCTTCCTACACTCCCCACAGAAAAGAAAGCAAACCTTATATTCCAAAACTTAGGACTTGCTCACTGATCTCAACACTGAGAGCAATGACCTTATGGCTAATGGGGCTCTGGCACCCAGCCAGCTCCTCTGCTCTGCTCCCCCTGACACTCACATTGTGCCTGGAAATTGCAGGTTTGCTCCAAGGCTTTGCACTCAGGTATGCACTGACCTCTCTGCAGAGAGGGCAGAGGGAGGCAGGGATGAACCCAAATGCCTTCTGTGTCTCAGACCTGCTGCTGCTAAACCCTGAATGTTGCCTTGAATGTCTTCTCCAAAGAGGAATGAAATGGATGTTTATTTAAACTCTTCCTGCTCTCTTCTTTTTCTCTAAACCTACAGAAAGTATAGGCTTGAATAATCACAGAGCAAAAAAAAAAAACCTCATACTGGCCTAAAGTAGGAATTTTACCAGTGCAGATTTACTACTGTCTAATTAAATGATCCAGGTTCAGAGGGAAAAAAAATAACAGTACATGAAGAAAACATTTAATCTAATGCAAATATATTCATACCCAAAATGAAGGCCACCACGTAGTTAGAGATCTGTCCCATGCCCACAATGAGAAAGAGCACTGTGAACATCTCCCAGCTGGTGGAAAAGATCTGCAGGAAGCTGAAGCCAGTCTGCACAGCCATTGTCAAAAAAAGGATATTCTTCCTGCCAAACCTTTGGTAAAGAAAAAGATTATTACTGAAACAGCATGTATTTATGGTGGGGGCTATGTAAGAGGGCACAAGGGAGAACAAGTATCCAGTCTCAAGTTATGCATCTTAGCACAATCTGAAGTTCTGTCCATTGTGAAGTATTTTATTATTTTAACATGCACTGGAAAATATTAAAATTTCCAAGACTCAAAAAACAAACAGAGAAGAAAAGCTATGAGCAGAAACTTCACAAAGCCACTAGACAGAGATTAAGGAGACTAGGCAGCAGTGCAATAGGGAGACACATGCAGACTGCAAGCCACACACCTGAAAGTGAGGAAATGAGGGATTTTAGGCTACTGACATCTATACTTTGCAACATCATTATGCTTTGAATGTGCTAAATAGCTTTGTCAACTGGTTTTGGTCTGAGTTGCCAGACATACTGCCCCCCTCCTCTCACCTGTTTCTCTGCATTAGGATTAAGTGGCATGTAGTCCTGGCAGGCAGGACAAGCTCAGCACAGGTTTTCATGCCTGTGGGCACAGATGCTGCATGGGCTGCATCACCTGCTGCCTGCAGCTACCCTTCACTTGGAAAGGCTTCTGTAGACATGGGGAAATTGCCTAGGGACAGGCTCAGATCACACCCCTTTACTGACAAAACCCCCAAACAAGCCAAGGAAGCTCATGTGGGAAGGCATGAGCCGGGCTCTCAGCGGCTGTGCTGCCACCAGGGTACACACACTTCCTCAAATGCTCCCACTGGGAAATGGCACCACTGGGATTTAGTGATTATCTCATCTCCCTTTCAAACAGTAACACCAACTGACTTCTGCACTGGGGCAGGAGTCAGGCGATTAAATTCAGATCACATGGAATTTAATGCTGGAGCCTTTAGGATTAAGATTCCCAGTGAGTTTTGAAACCCCTCCAGTATGCACCCAGAGGAACCCTGCTATCTTGTGACATCCTCATTCCCAGACAGCAGTCAGAGCAGGACCAGAGGTCCCACCACATGGGTATGGACAGAGGGCTGAGGGCTGTATGGAGCAGGGATTTGCACAGGGAATGTATATTCTGCATTCAACACTTGTAAGGCCAAAACCTCAACACTGCTGAGACAGTTATCAAGTGCCTGTAATGATTTTTTTATATTTATATCTAGTGAGATGCTATGACAATTGCTATCATTTTCAGGCTATCTTTTTTCCTTCCTCTCATATGTCCTCACTCTGTTTCCACCAAACCATCTCTCCTATGCAGAGATTCCATTCAAAGGGCGAGTTTCTATCTTGCAGCTCTAACAAGGGATTATCAGTTAATGTGCAACAAAACCCAGCATCTTTTAAACTACTAAAAAGGCTAAAGATAAAGAAACAAATAAAAGAAACAAGGATAAAGAAACAAATGGGAAGTGGGTTGTGAAGGGAAACCCACTGCATCAATCTGCAAAGCAGCCACATGGGCTCCCTGTGGAGACTCTGAAGTGCCCAAGAGAAAGAAATCCTTCACCTGGGGTAGACCAGGATGGGATTTTTGAAGAAGCCAGGCCAGTTACTTCATTTTGACCAGAACTCAGAGTAGTGGACATTTCACTCCTTTTGTCTCTTAAAACAAATGCCCCAGGTGTGCCCTGCTCTGCCCATGGCATTACCTGTCTGAGAGCTGCCCCGAGATGAAGGAGCCGATGAGGACCCCCACAAAGAAGAGGGAGGTGGTCAGTGGGGTTTTCCAGTCGTCCTCACACACCAGGTTCCACTGCAAGAGAAAGTCCTGGGCTCAGACACAGCCCCAGTGCTGTGCTGAGCCTCATCCAGCACAGAGGCTGCTGGTTGGAGACACCCACATTTCCATGCAAGGGAATTCTGTTTCCCCATATCCACACTTCCACCCATCACTGGCACTGTTTTCCTGGTCAAGGTCACTGTTGGAACACCCTGCTTAAAGCACAGGAAAAAGGAGGGAAAGTGATTGCCTCCCCAGGCAACTCCATGAGGCCAAAGCACCAGCAGCTGCCTGACACAGCCCCATTGCCTCTGCAATGCCAAACCTGATGGAGCCCATGTGTGCAGCTCAGGGGCTGGCCTGGATCTGTTTCCAGTACAATCCTCCTATCATGTACCCACCAGACCCCTGGACCTGGCTCCCCATGGTCCAAGATGCTACCACAGTGAAACAGAGCAATGGAGAAGGGCAAAGAACCATCCAGCTAAGGACAGCTTCCACTTTAGTTCTGCCAGCACAAAACCTGCTGCATCTCTGTAACTTCCGATGCTGACAAAACATATGTAAGAAGACAGACAGAATGAAATCTCTTTTTTTTCACTGACATGTTACCAAATTCTGTTCCACCCCACAACCTGCACCACTGACTTGCCACCCATCACTCACAGCCTCATGACTGCAGCTGGCTGTGGCTGCAGACTTAGGACAGGAGCCAGTGTGGAAACTTCCACCTAAAATACTCATAACCTCAGACAAGGTTTAAAAAAAAATAGAAACGGCATCATGAGCCTCTGTCCACCGAAGTTACAGCTGAGCATGTCTCTGCCAAGGCTTGCTCCCTTCCTGGTGACTAATCTCCTGGTTAAGGCATGCCTGCCAGGAGTACTTAGGGAGAGGCTTCAAACATGTCACTCTCAGATCAGATAATTCTACCACAATGGTAAGCTAGTTAGATCACAGATTAAAGTATGGCATGATTTTAATAATTAGCCATGCAATCAGAGAGCAGGGCCATCACCCCCTCCCAGTCACCCTTTGCTCAGAGAATGGATGGGCCAAGCACGGGCAAAGGCTTGGTGATGGAGCAGAAACCTGCCATCAGAGCTGCTCAGCTCCTCACTCAACTGCAGGCAACAAGGAGCAGCTCTTGTGTTACAGAGGCAGCCAGGTGCTGTCTGATGGCTCACAGGCCCTGCCAAAAACAAACCATGGGTGGATTGGTGGGTGAGCTTCACTGCTGCTGCAGAACAGGCAGGCAAACCCCAAAACAAGGGGAAGGTGGTGTGGTTTGATGCAGTTTGCTTTGGACTAGAATTTAGGAAAGAGATGCAATGAATGCCTATTTTCAGACAGAACAGAAGTATGCTGCCAGCAGAGGGGAGTCAAGTGCCTCTGCCCTTTGCCCAGCCTGCAAAGCAGCACCAGCTACACCACAAAAAAAAGAAGTTGATGTCAAATACACAGCCCATGCCTCTTCCTGAGGAACACACATCTTCAATGCAGGAACAAGGAGACTTGTGGACTAAAATGTGCCTCCACGACTTAAATCTGATTAAGAACAAAAAGAACCCTATGGCAGAATTTTCTGTAAGGTATTTTCTTGTCCCTGCTGGGAAGGGAGAGGTGCTGAAGTGTAGGCCTGTCTGGGCACACACCTGCACTTATCTGCACTGTGTTTTGAGAAGGTGGAGGTTAGCATGTGGGTCAGTGGGGCTCTGGTACGTTCAAGGATGCTAGTTGTGAAAAACTGATGCAGGGATCTGCTTCACCTGTGAAAAAAAACAGATTTCTGTAAAGAAAGTCAGTAGAAATCAAGTCCAGTATTTAAAACAAAGAAAAATTCAGCTACAAAAACCATTCAAAGTGCACTGCAGAGGTCTTTCACCACCTCCTGCTGCACCTTCCTTGCCCCACTCAGGGAAAGCTGCTGGCTGACAGCATGGCAGAATCTGCAGCTCATTCAAACTATTGTCAATTATCTGGGAACTGAGCACCTTGGTCTGGGGCCACCAGCACAGCACCTGCTCCTGGACCTTCAGACTTGAGTTGCTCGAGGTTAAGGATCAGTGTTTTCAAAATGTTTCCATGGTGCCAAAGGCACTTTGGCTGTAAAATAAACCCAGCTAAATAATAACTTGCCCATGGAACTGCGTTACCTCCTTGGTGACAAATGCCTCCTATCCAAGTGTTTGTTCCACTTTTTCCCATGATATACAGCATACCCAGCAAAAATTCACTGTACAGGGTCAAGTCTTTCAGATTTGGGGGGATGTGTAAGCAGCACACAGCAGCTTACTGTCCAAAGAGGGGCTACAGTTTACTGGCACACACTGTATTTGACCAGAAAACACACAAACACATCAAATCCATCTGACTTTTAAGTATACCTGAAACTGCAGACTGAACAATCTGCTTATTTTAGCTCGAATATCACATGGTGCCTGAGCAATACAGCCCTACCCTACAGCTACACCTCATCTCCCAAATTCCAGCTTCCCATCCTCCCAGGCACTCACTCTGACTGAGGCTCATGCCATGGCCCTGCACAGTGATCAACCACATACCAACATGGTAAGGTTGTGCTTCAGTGTAGAGGGAAAAGTGAAATGTAGCTTGTTTGCCCTTTCCTCAGAGGCTGCAGCCACCACAGACAGCACCAAGCACACCATGGCTACAGGAGCTACAGCCCAGGCACAGCAAAACTGCCTACAGCTCCAATATGTCTCTACTGGACTAATTATACATTAACCAGAAAATAAGTTATTCTGTAATGTCCCTAGCAAAGCAAACTGGGGAGCAAAGTTCATGTAAGATTCCAGGCCAGGCCTCTGAATGCTAGGAATAGGAGCTGCTCAAGAATGCTGTAATTAAATCACTTTATTCCCATCAAATCCCTACAACCTTTTCTGACAAGCTCCCAGCTGCTGGAAGAGCCAATTCTGCCAGGTGCTGCTGGTAGGAACACTACAGATGGACGAGCTTTTTGAAAAACTGAAATTGCTGGAGAAGGTGCCCTGACTGCCCAAAGTGCCCCCCTGCCAATCAGAAATCACTAATTAACACCCTGGGTACAGCCCATTCACATCAGAGGGGAAAGCACTAGTGGAGCCTTGTGCAAATGGGTGGGGCTGCAAATCAGGGAAAATCTGAACTTGTTTCCAAGAGTAAAGCTGAGGATGAATAACTCCAGAAGTGTTAATTATTCACAGATGGCCCCATCCTGCTCCCTGGGGACCAGGGCCAGCAATGAGACCAGCTCTGCTCAGTGCACAAGTGACAAGCACAAGCACCTCCATGCATGAGCACAGGGTGGGCTTCCAGGGCTGGGCAGGGCTGCTCTCCACTGATGGAAAAAACCAGAACAGAACAGACCTTCAGATGCCTTCAAACCACAGCAATTCCTATGCAGTCTCTTTCCTCTGCCAGTCCCAAAAGCTCCTGGTTTCTGCCTTCACTAACATCAGGACCAGGGCTGGGACAGGGACTGAGCAGGATGACACAGGTGACAGACCAGTAGCCCCAGCAGAGCCTCTGGCACTCACTCTGCCCTTTGCAGGGGCCCCAAAGTGGTGTCTGGGGTACCTGCCATGCCCCAGAGGTGGAGAGCAGCTCAGTGTGTCCCCAGGGAGCAGTGCTGGGTGACAGCCTGGCTCAAGGGAACTAACTGCATCCTAATGCCTGCTCTGAAGGGCAAAATCAGTGCTTGTCCTTGAGCCTCTAATTCATGCTTGATCTGAGCATCATTATCTGGAAGTCAAAGAAAAGTAGATTAAACTCCAGAAAAGAATACCAATGTAACAGACCCCAGGAGCCTGCCAATAGCAAAAGCAAACCCTGCAGCCCCTTCATCTCAGCCAAGGGATCACTCTTGACCCTGCAATGACTCACATTTCACTTGCTCACCATTAATCTTACAGCCCCTTTCTTACATCATCCTGGCCCAAAGATCACCTGTGGACACATTCACTTTTCCCCATCATCTCCTTTTAACATCATGAAAATTACTCAGTCTGGGATTCCCTGCTGCCAGGGTCTAGCATGTCCTCACAGACCAAGTAACACAGGTGCTGAGCTGGCATCTCCCAATTCCCTTCAAGCAGCATTAATAACAGGATTAAATGCAACAGGACGGATCAAATGAAGTCTCCAGCACTTAATCCTGTACCATCAAGTTCTGTTCTTTAATTGAGTTCTGAAGCTGTTTCTTCACTGAGCTCTTCTGATGGCATGTCCTGGCTTGTCTTTCCTAATACAGAGAAAAATGTTGGGTACAAAAATAAGCATCTCAAATTTGTCTAAACTGCCTCTTTCCAGCATTTAATCAGTGCCTGTTTTCCTTGTTTTGAAACCAAATTCTGCATTTTTTCCAAATGTCCATGACAATTTTGAAACAAAACAAGTGTCCTTCTTTTCCATCTGGCTTACAGATGGGAACCTGGCACTTGGTTTCCATCTCTGAATGTGCTGTTGCCTCTCTGGCACACCCCAGGCCCCGTGGCAAACCCCACAGCTATGTCCCATCTAAATACTGCACAGAATGCTCTTGTTTGGCATCTTCCAACTTCAATTATTTACTGTTCATTAACAAGAATCACATTTCTCCTCCTTTTGCTTCATTTACTGCCTCTCCCAGAGCACGCACTGACTCTAAAACAGCGACAACAACTTCACAGACACACCAGGATAAACCAACCTCCCTCTGGCAGTGAGAGTGGCATTGTCTGTGCCAGTGGTGGCCACCAGGCACCTGCCATGCAGCCGTGCCAGCCTGGGGTTATGTGGGCAGCAGCTGTGCCAGCCGGGCATGTGTGCAGCAGCCAGGCTGCTGCTTCAGCTCGCCCATGGCCAGGAGCAGGGCAGGCTTCCCACGAACCCCTGCCTTGATCTGATATTGGGAGGGATCTCCAGCGACTGAGTACCAGTGCCAGCACAAATAGCAAGTGTCACATGTGCCAGCGAGCAGGTGACAGGAGGCTGACACCTCCTGCCCACATCCTGCCCGCCTGGCATGTGGCTGAGCCTATGTCTGCACACCCCTGGCACAGACCCTCCTCCTGTGTCCTCAGGGCACAGACCCCTCGCCTCAGCATCAGAACCTTTCCTGGCTGTGCCATCCTTCGATGTTTTTTGGTGGCAGATGTTGCTGCTGAGTCACAGGGACTCGTGAGGAGCGCTCCCCAGCCATTCCTCTCACCTCCCCGAGGGCGAGCCATCAGTGCATGAGGAGGGTGGCCCTGGGGCACGCCGGGCTGAAGCGGAGCCTGCCAGCTGCCGCTGCCTGGCATGAGGGTGAGCCTGTTAATCCCTGAAACCCCTTACACAACGAAGAACAGCAACAGCACTCCTGCAGCTTCAGAGGAATCATTTTCCTTCTCTAACACTCCGTGCCAGCGTCACGGAACAGCACGGCTCTGCCACCACACCATGGCACGGCCAGGAAACACAAACAAGAGCGTACATTGCCGGCAGCCTGCTGTTCTGTTCCCCCGTGACACTCTGCACAGGTGATGCCACCTCAGAGCGCACAAAGCCAGCGGGCAGCCCGGCCCAGGCAGCTCCGGCTCCCGCGGCACCTGCAGCCCGCCGCCGCTGCCGGCGCGGACGGCCAGGGAAGCCACCGGCATTGCGGGGCGCGGGCCAGCGCGGGCCCCGCTGCTCTAGCCCCGGACAGCCTGGGGGGTGTTTATCTGAACGTATCCCCGTCCCCGTTCAACGCTGCACTGAACACGAGCAATTCCATCACACAGAAGATTTACCGGAACGGTCCGCGCGCGGCAGGAGGAAACTCCCGGGCTCCAGTTTTCAGCCTCTGCCTCCCCCTCCACACAAACCTGTCCCAGAGCAAAACCAGCGGGCAAGCGCAGCTGGAACGGCGAGGGCGCGCAGCTCCTTCGCCAACCTTAACCTCTCGCATCCCTCCCGCTTCTCGCAGCATCGTGCCCACCCGGACCCCTTCCCACAGGCACTTCGCCCCACGGTTCCTCTCCCCGTTCGCCCTCCCCCAGGCAGAATGACAGTGCCCGGCCCCAGCACGGCCCGGGGCAGGGGTGTCACCGCGGCCGCGCACCTCGGTGACGATGGTGGAGCGATAGACATCGCGGCTGTACTCCCAGCCGTCCAGGCACGGCTCCTGCTCCAGCGCCTCCAGCTCCACGTCGGAGCCGGGTCGCAGCCCCAGCGCCGAGAAGTTGGCCAGCGCGGCCAGGCGGTAGCGGCGGCAGCGGCTCGGCACCTCCTGCCCGCCCCGCAGCTCCAGCGGGATGCTGGCGTTGCGCCACTCGTCGCTCAGGTTGGCCCCGCGGGGCACGACGCACCGGTGCTCGGGCGTGCCGGCCAGGAACACGATGGACATCCCGTTGAAGCCATTGGGAATGATGCTGGCGCTGAGCAGAAAGAAGACGAGGCGCTGGAAGCGGCCCCATTCGCCCAGGAAGGCGGTGGCCGCGTCGTAGTCGCGCATGGCGAGCGCGGCGCTCCGCGGGTCTCCCCGGAGCCGCGCGCTCCGCGGAGGCGGCGCGNCCGCGGCATCCCCGGAGCCTTCCCCCGGGCACCGCTTCTGCTCCGCCGCCGGCTCCGGAGCTCTCCTTAGGAGGCGTGTCCGGTTTTTTTCCATTTATTTGCCTGGGCAGCCGCAGCCGCAGCCGGAGCGGACCGGGCGGCTGCCTCGGCAGCGGCTGCCGGTGCGGGATCAGCGCCTGGTGGGAGCGCGGCGATGGCTTCCCCGCCCCCGTGTTCCCCGAGCCCCGAATGCCTCCCTTCGGGCACCCAGAACAGGCTAGCCCCTGCATGGCTGCTGCAAGATGGAGGCCCAGCATCGCAGCATCCCCGCGGCGGCGGAGCACAGCCGGGCACCCCGAGCACAGCTGATGGACAGGGAGCTGGAACAGCGAGCCATCCGCCGGGAGCTGCCGGGGCGGCGGGGTCTCTGTCCCTGGCTCATCCCACGAAAGGTAGCGACGTCAGTAGTGGGAGCCCTCCTGCACACTGGCACGGAGGAAAACAAGGACCAGACACTGCTTTAGGAATCAAACGTTCTCACAGCCCCTGAAATCCCGTCACTAATGCAGCCCAGTGCTTTTTCCCAGCAGTGTTTACTCTCGGCAACAGACAAGGTCAGCAGTGTCTGCTCAAGGAGCCTGTAGCAGCTCTGGCCTCGAGAGAGGAGCTTTTTATATTCCCATCTCCTATCCATTTACTATTCCTGCTCCACACGTGACTCTGACTTTGCCACAGTCGGATACGCGGATAGCTGTCAAAGCCATTTCAGAAATCCGACCAACGTTGTCATCTTCTGAAATAACTCAGGGAGCACTCAGAAACGCGGCGGTGTCTAAAACAAGCACAGTGCTTGCCCTGCTCGGCCGCTGCGGCTCCCCGGAGCTGGGAGCAGGGTGCCCGTGCCGGGCTGTGCCCAGACGAGGATGCCCGTGCCGGCGATGTGCGAGGGCAGGCTGGAAAGCAGCGCTCCAGCAGAGATCACAGAGGGCGACGGGGGAGAGTGGGAGGGAAGCACGGCGTGGAAGCGATGGTGCCTGGGGAGGAGAAGCATGTGGCAACATTTATCGGGCCAGGCAGAGATCTGCTGCTGCTTTGGATGTGGGTGAAGAACTCATGTCATGGGAAGCTTCAGATATCTCCTGTTTGGAGAGGACAGCCTCATGCCAGGCCTGGGCTACTGAGCAGTCCAAGCTGTCCCCAGTGATAAGAGCAGGGTGGGGGCCAGCTGGGACGGATCAGGGGTTCCCAGGCAGCAGCAGGCAGCAGCAGGCAGCAGCCCTCCACCTGCCCTGCCCTGAGGCTGTGCAAGAACCACAGTAAAATGCAATGCATGCCTGCTCCCATGAGGAAATTAGGGATGTGGAGTGTATTGTCTTATGCATTAATGTTAATGCAATCTTAGTAATTATTCAGTCAACAGTAATTTATTACAGAGGACTAATTCTCAGAGCTCAGAAATAACTGTGGTTAGGCTGCAAACTTAGCATATCAAAAGTGCTAGACATAGACTCAGTAAGTGGTAGATGATGTGCTTAGGTTTATCTGGTTTGCAGATGCATGCTTAACTTATTAAAATTTCACGTGTCTGACATGAAAACACCACGGGGTTTTCGCTTATACTGTGAACCTGCATAAATTAGCAGTTATAGAAATCCCTTGTGTTCTAGCCAGCTCTGCCACAGCACCACAAGCTCTTGCTGCAATCACCATAGCCCAGAGTTTTTACTGGGTGCTCCCCAGCTTGCAAAACCCACTTTTGCTGTAGCATCAGGGATGCTTTAACCCAAGCATGGAGATTATGAAAACCACATGAAAACAGCGGCCAGTGCATGGCTTGTACTGTCGTGGAGCAAATTCACTGTAGGGGAAGGACCAGTCCTAGTTCTTGCAAGTGACCCTTCTTAAAGGGTCAGTGCATGTGTCAGAGAAGGGCAATAGAGCTGGGGAAGGAGCTGGAGCACAATTCTGACAAGGGGCAGCTGAGGGAGCAGGAGGGGCTCTGGAGCATGGGAGGCTCAGTGGGCACCTCCTTGCTCTCTACATTCCCCTGAAAAGAGCAGGCAGTGAAGTGGGGGTGGTCTCTTCTCCCAAGCAATAGGATGAGAGGAAATGGACTCAAGTTGTACCAGGGGTGGTTTAGGTTGGATATTGGACAAAATTTGTGACACTAGCACAGGCAGTGGTGGAGGAACCATCTCTTGAGGGATTTCACACACAGGGAGATATGGCACTTGGTTTAGTGATGGGCTTGGTAGTGCTGGGGGCTTTTTTCACCAAAATAATTCTATGATTTTACCACAGCCTTATAAAACACACTTTCAGCTATTAGATGAAGAGCAGTGAGAGGGAAATGAGGTCAGGGAGATTCCTTTAAACTGAAGTCAGGTGCCAAGGAGCCAGCAGAGCAAAGGAGGAGTACTTCATTAAAGGGGGAGATGGAACAAATCTTTGAATGGCTGGACACCACTTCTAGTGCAGACACTTGCTTCTTGAGGAAGCAGGAAGCTGCACCAATGGCTGCTGGATGCCACAAGCTGCCCTGAGCTGTGGAGGAGCCCAGCTCCTGCTCGTGCAGCCACATTGCCCTCACCCAGTGTGCCACTGCTGGCATCAGAGCTCCTGCTCTGCTCCGGAGTGGGGTGCTGCTGCCCACAGCAGCTCTGCTCTTTCTGCTAGGGCAAAGTCCCTTTGAAGGGATCCTCTGCTGTGGTGGGACAGCTGTGCCACCCTCCCAGCAGCCACCTTGAGAGCTGGGAATTAAGAAAGCACATGATAATTTAGAGTTCTGTGGATTGCATAGCACTTGGATCACGTGGAAACTTGCTCACCAACAGGGCAAAGCAAGACCTATTTTGTATGTGAGCCTGCAGTGTGTCCTCTGAGGGGCTCTGTGCCACATGCTGGAGCTCCAGTGCCACTCTGCTGGAGTGTGGCACAGCCCTGCTCTGGCCTGAGCCCTGGCCTTGCCCTCCTGCCTACCTGCCCTGCCCGCCCTGGTGATCACACCCATCAGGGTCACATCCCACTGGACCGAGAGCACTTGGGAAAAAGTCATCTTTGGCAGCCTTTAAAAAGGCTCTTGACTCATCTCAGCCTTTCTGCTCTCTCAGCAATACAGTGCAAGTACCCCTTGCAGCAGTGCCAAGAGTTGCCTGATGCTCACTTGAATCCAGCTCGTGGGATTTGGAGCTCTCAGGGGCGTTATGGCCATCACTTCCCAGTTCCTGGTAGTGGTGAATGAACTTCTCCTAATCAGAGCCCAGCAGACAAGCATTTGGTGTGAATGATTTCTCATCTTATTTGTGGTAGGAATCCTGTAAAAGAGATGGAGTAAGGACACCTGTCTTTAGCACATGTGTGAGGATTTGGGACAAACCCTGCCAGAGCCCACCTGCTCCGGGGCAGTCGGCTTTCCCAAGGCCATCCACCACTTGGGAAGGACTTCAGTAATTTTGCCTGGTGCAGTGTCGCTCCAGCCGGGGAAGGAGCATTGCCTGGCCCTGGTGGGGACCAGCACACACTTCCTGTGCAGCAGGAGCACGTCCTGCTCCCCTGGCCCCCAGCCTTCGGGTCAGAGCTCAGTGATGTGGGCCAGGGCTGCAGCAGGGCAAGGAACCGCCAGAGGCCTTGCCAGAGAAGAGACGAGATGCTCAAGCCCATCACTCCGGTGTAAAACGACCTCTCCCGGAGAGATCATCGCCAGAAGTTTCCCGAAGCGCTGCCCTCTGGGTGGATTTGGATCCTGTCCCATCCTGCTCCAAGCCGCTGGATATTTCAGTTTTCATCACTAGATGGAGCAGGAGACAGCACAGCCCGGATGGAGCTCGGCCTTGCCCTACGGCCCTGCGCCCAGCCAGCTCCTCTGCCCCTCACCCCCTCCTGCATCCTTTACAGCCCCCTGCAGCCCGTCTGCCCCTCATCTGCCCCACCCATCCTTTACAGCCCCCTGCAGCCCGTCTGCCCCTCATCTGCCCCACCCATCCTTTACAGCCCCCTGCAGCCCGTCTGCCCCTCATCTGCCCCACCCATCCTTTATAACCCCCTGCACACCCTTTTGCCACCATCTCCCCTACAGATCCCATACGTTCCTCTGCACATCATTCATCCAATGCCCTCCTTTACATCCCCTGCACTCCCCACATCCTGGGAAAACCCCTGGAACATGCTGGGGAGCTGGGATTCTCCATTCCAAGGACAGATTAGACACCTCTTGGGAGGGTCATGGTGGCTGGTGCTGCCTGGGGACAGGGGCAAGGTGTGAGTGGCCTCCTGAGAGCCCCTCCAGCTGGATTTTCCAGCGGTGGTGTCCATGTCCCACTGGTGAGCCCAAGCCCTCCCAACCCATGGTCCCATAGTGTCAGCAGCTTGCATCTCCTCAGAGTCCATCAGTCTGGGGAGGACACACTCACCACTGGCCTCTGGAACCCTTCAGGTTCGGGAGTGTTTCTTCAGAAAAGTTATTCTCATTAATAAAGCCAAAAGCCTGAACCAGGCTGGAGCAGTGTCTCTGCAGAGTGAAGTGTGACCCTGTGCACTTTAACTGCCCTGAAAGCAGTCCTGGCCCCAGCCCAGGCCCTCCCCACAGGGCTCCCTGCACAAGCAGCTGCTTCAGGACTACCTAAAAATTCAGAATATTTAAATGTCCTGGTGGAGAAGCTGGTCCTGGCTGGAAGAGCTCTGCGAGTGTTTGCTGGGGAGAAACAAACAACTTGCAGATAAGTTTCTCTAGAACAAGGAGCAGTTTTCTGGGTTTTACTATATGTGTAGGGAAGATTTTTTTCCTCCCTGAAAAAAGTAATGAAAATAGCTTCTTTCATACATGAGAAAGGGAGGGAACTTTTCCAAAGAGCCTCTTTCCCTCAATCCCCCTCCTATGGCACAGGACATCTATCCTCAGATAAATGGACAAACTGAGATTTTTTTCAGTCCCTGGGGCAGACCAGTAGTAACAAAAGCAAAGTTAAACAACTCCAAACAAAAGCTGCAGCAGAACAGGGGTGTGGTGGTGGAAATAATGCCTAGCTAAGTAGGAAACTTTAATGATGATATATGGAAAAAGTTAAACAATTAAAACTTGAATCAGTCTGGCCCTGGTCCCACCTCATTTAGTTAATAAATGCTACATTTCATCACGGTGGAGCTTGTGCCTCTTTTTTCCTGAAGAGAGGAGGCTGCTGGTGTTGGGCTGGTCAGAGCAGCTGTGTGGGCAGCAGAGGGTCTGGGGGACCCCAGTGCTGCCCAGGCTCTCTGTACCCCTCAGTCTCACAGTGGGGATCACCCCAAGGGGCTGAAGCCCCCCAGCATCAGTGCCCAGGGCAGAGGGGCTGGGGATGGTGGTGGCTAAACCACAGAAACACATCCAACACACATGTATATTCAAGAGTGAATAGAAAAACCACTAATTGGAAGAGTCATAACCATATTAATTATCTGAATATGTGTACAAATTAGACATAGAGTTACACAGACCCACACTGAAAACTTTTTCTTTCCCCTATGGAAACCTTTTCTGCCACATGCAGATCCTCAGAGGTTTTGTCTTTTAAATGTTTTAGGCACATACAGACAATTTACATATGTGAACACTTGCCAAATAAAACCTTTTAGGTTAAATATTGAAGGCACTCACTCCACACCCTTTCTGACTTTCCCATACACCAGTGATTTGAGTTCCAATCAACTAATAAAACCAGACCCATCGAGACTGAGCTACAGAAGCAAGCATCCCTCTGGCACAGCTGTTAACCCCAGCCTGCCCTCACCCCACGCTCCCACCACCCAGTGGGCTTCTGTATTCCAAGGGTCAGCAATACCCTCTCCTTGGGAAGAAGGCCCAGCTCACTCCAGCACTGCCAGCAGCTCACCCCCAGCACTGCAGAACTGTGGATCCCAGTCTGATGACAGCCTGGGACATCAGGTGGGAGAAGGTTCCCTTGGAGTGTCACTGGCTGATTGAACACCACCAAAACCACTGATTCATCAGCCCTGTGCAGGGGCAGATGCAGCAAAGCTCTGGACCATCACAGGGTGAGCTGGGTCACGCTGGTGGAGAGGAGCCAGGCACCAGGGGAGGATCACACAACAGGCAGAGACACAGTGGCCTTTCCCACCTCCACACCTGATAGGATGTAAGATCCCAGGAAGGTCTCAAAAAACCCCCACACAACTACCCCCAAAGCACAGGCCAAACCTCAAACAAGCTCTCAGTGAAATGTGAAAAACAATTCACATTTGCAATTTGCATGGAGATGCAATTTGTATCTCCAAGATGCTTTTTGAAGTTTATCCAGTGTCCTTCTCACCTGGGTGCCAGGGGACCCCCACAAATACGGACCAGGCAAAGGCCAAGTGATGTGAGACAAAATCCATAATACAATTTTATTTTTTGTTTCATACAAACAGTACCCTCCCCACATTTTACAGAGTTTAACAGCATTAGCTGGTGACAGAGAAGGTGACACTTGCTTGTGGCTGCTTCTGCAAGCCCCACAACAGGAACAGGGTGGCCTGAAGTAAGGAAACCATGTGCCCTGGGATGGGCCTGTGTGAGGCAGCTCCAAGCTCTGCAGGGAGATCAGGTGAACTGATTACTCCTAAGAAAGGGTATCATGAGCTACCATGTGGAAATATTGATTTGAGGGACCTGGGGATCAAATTAAAAGAACAACTCCATGCCCAGCATTCCCACCAGTGTGGCAGCCAAGCCAGACCACCAAAGGTGCCCTGGCAGCAGCCTGCTCAGCTGGGTGTTTAAAAGGAGGGCAATGAACCAACTTAAGAACTTCTTGGTGCTCCCTGTATGAGGGCTGCAGATTCCTGGCACTCTGCAGGACATGGCCACCATGCAGGTAGAGTCAAACAGGGACAAGAGCCCCAGGGAGTGACAAAGAGCACCACTGGCATCTCCAACTGTCTGCCTGGAAAACAGGGAAAGGCATCCTGTGCCATTCATGTTGTGAGTTTTCCATCATGCAGCCAAGCTGTATTCAGTCCTGGATTTTGGTGAAGCCTGAACTTTCAAGCTACAGGCACCAGAGCTCAAACCAGCAATGTACAGATAACAGAGGAATTCAGAATAAATGTTTCTGACAAGGGCACCCTAAGGAGCTCCAAGCAGAGCCCTGCAAACCAGGGCAGTAATGCTTCCCACCTGATTACCATGTCTCCACTTTTACACTTGTCCCAAACATTCCCCCCCTTCAGAGGGTCCAACTGATCAAGCAAGGCCATGCAAATACAAGAAAAATGTGGTTCAGCACTGTGATAAAGATCTCCACATTTCTTGTACTTTAATAATTAGAAATTCCTGATGGCAGAAGGAGGGGGAGGTGGATGTCTTGCTGCTAGCAGGAATGCACACAGCCAGCATCTCTGTGGTACCCAGCTGGGGGGAGCCCAGGGCTGCTGGGAGGCTGCAGGGCACAGGGCAGGAGCTGCTGTGTCCTTTGTAAGGTACTGCATGAAGAGGTCTAGATGGAGACCAGTAACACTCTAAAATCCCTTCTGAGGTGCAGAACCTGGAGGAAGAAATTACCGGCTCAGCCCCAACTAGGATCATGCTCCCAACCCTCCTCCAATCCCCAATTTTCCCTCTTATGGAGAGCCAGGAGGGAAAGGGGTGCTTTGCCCATCACCCCATTTCTTATTTTCCTTTTCCATGGAAGGAAAGCAAGGACAAGCATTTCTTTTTCTCCCTCACATCCTTCCTCTCTCAAAATGAGGAGGAAGAAGACTGAGGCTGTTGCAAAGCAGAAGTAACCTCGTGGTACCAAAGAACACAGCTCCCATCACCTTGCACAGCAGTACCCAGCAGCTGAGCAAGTCAACTCCCTCTCTCTTTCCTCTAACATGAAAAAACCCACATTTCTCTAACAAAGAAACATTTTAAGAGCTACAAAATCTTTTCCCTGTAAAATAAAGTGGATGATGGACCTGGCTGAAAGCACAGCCTTGGGAGATGGGTATAAACACAATCCTGCTGCTCTGGGACCTGGGGCTCACCCAAGCTCTGGTTATTCCCTAAGTGCCTGGAGGGATTTTATCACCCCCTCTCTGCTGGGAGGCAGACCCAGATAGCAGCAATCTGAGGATCTAGAAATAAAGCACTGCAAAATTATAGCAAAAACTGGGCAATAGTCACAATGGCCAAACAAAGGCAGCTGTGGGCAGAAATGTAGGAGGTGGGGATAATCAAAGGGTGCTCCAGACTGCTGCAGTGTCCTTTCAAGGTGTGCTTGAGTCATTAGATGACAGAACAATTGAATTAGGAGTAGAAGGAAGAAAGAAAAAAGCCTCATCACACACTCAGTGTGAAGATCTCTTGGGAACTCTAATCAGTCCTTGTCAGCCTCAAACTGCACTGCCCTGGTCCAGAGGGTTTCACTGTAATTACTGTTTTAAGAGACCACCCTTCCTTGGCACATCTGCTGGGATGCAGCTGAGTGAGGCACCCACTGGTATCATCCTGACTCTCAGGGGTTGGTTTTTAATCACTGGGGCAGCCACAGGACAGGAGATTAGGGTCAGGACATAAGAGACAGCTTCTTTTGTTAAAGTGCCTTATTTTCTTTGAGCTTCTAAAACGTCTTCTAAAACATCTTCAGTAGAAGGAGGGTACAAAAAAAAGGAAAAAAAAAAAAGAATACAGGTTTTATACGAAAGAGAGTAGAGAATTAATCAATATTTACACAGATCTTGGATAAGATTACAGCACAGACTAATAACCCAACACAGCAAAAAGCAGAGTGTCAAAAAGAAGGGCAAAACCTGTTTGAATGCTTTCAACACCATTCCCCGGAGATCCCAAGTGTAAACGGTTTTATCTAGCATTTTAACTTGGGCTTTGGTCATCGGGGTTGATTACAGCCCCAGTGCTTGCAGCTGGCAGGAGGACGTGGGTGGGCCACCCCACCTCTCCAGAGCTCAGCCCAGGCTTAGACGAGTTCAACTTTAGCGTTTGGATAAACAGCCACCACGTCATATCCTTCGGGGGGCTTAACCCTCTCCTTGGCGTGCGTCTCGCAGTACAGCTGCTCCTCGATGAAGAAATACCCTCTCTGCTTCAGGTTGAGGCCACAGTCGTCACACATGAAGCACTCAGGGTGGTAGAGTTTGTCCCGAGCCTTGACGATGGTGCCCCTGGGAGAGATCAGGAAAGCTCAGGTGAGGGGGAGAAACAAGGAGCATGAACAGCTTTCCCTGCTGCCTCAAGTGAAACAGTAAGTGGAGGGAAGCAGCATGCAGGGACACGTAAGGGTGTTATCAGGGCTTCTCAGCCCACCCAAAGCTGCCACCTCACTCCAGGTGTGGCTCCTCTATGCTTCTGCAGGGAGGGATCCTCCACACCCAGCAGCACCTCTCCACAGCTTGATGCAAACCAGAGCCTTAAAATTCTACACTCAGCCTGGATCTGAAAATCAGGAGCCAGCATCCTGCAAGGACTGGGGCTGAGCACCTGCAGGCACTATGACTTGTGGAGCAGAGACCCTCACTCACAGCACCAGCAAGAATATGGTTGCATTTGCACAGCTCACACTCAGCCAGCAAATTTGGCTTGAGCAGCATGTAAATTACAGCAGGACATAAATTACACTAGGTCATAAATTACAACAGAACAAAGCAGAGAAACACCTATACTTTCTGAAGTAACCATCCATCTGTCAGAGAATAACTCTTCAACAAACAGACAAAACAGCTCTCTTCTCACCACTCAAGGTGTTTCTCCCACCAACCCTTGTAAGGCAGTGAAGGAGTGCTTGGTGCTGTGGTGCTATTCATAGTCCCTGGGCAGCTACTATGATAAGCAGGGCACAAACCATCCCATAAATCATCCCTTGCGAGATTCCCTTAAAAGGGGCAATCCAAACTGTATTGCTCAGGTTTAGATATGGTTAGAAAAAACCAGAAAGGGATTCAAGGTATTCTGCTGTAAATTCTAACCCTGCCTGGCAGGGCCCAACCCAGCCATGTCCCACTGTCCCCAGTGCAGCAGGGGCCTGGCTGAGGCACGGCACTTACACGATGCCATTCCTGCAGCGGGTGCACTCGGGAAGCATCTGCAGCCCGGACATGGGGCCACCAAGCTTTGGCACCGGGGACTTGATGTTCCGGGGGTTGCTCAGTTTGTCGAGTTTTTCACCTGCCAAAAATTATAAAGACACAGATTAAAAACTCGGCCTCTCAGGGCTGTTTTTTTTCCCTCTTCTTTCTTCTTCTTCCTTTTTTTTTTTCCCTTTTCCCTTACAGAGTCAGACAAGTCTGACTGTCATAACAGGAATTGCAACTCCCTTGGAAACTCCAGGACAGCACCAGCTCAACAGACATGGACCCTGTCAAAATCCAAAGCAGCTGTGATCTAGAGATGAGAGGTTACTTTGGCTGTAATACTACTTACTGAGTTAAGAATCATAAATAGTGAAGATCTCAGAAAAA
>VZRH01003113.1:305698-366882 GCA_013397555.1 Urocynchramus pylzowi
ATCCAGTGGGGGAACCGAATGGAGAGAGGGCTCCTGGTTCCAGAGATAGAGAGAGGGGCCTTGCTTCCAAACTTGAGCAGCCTATCCTTAGAGGACTGCACCCAGTGGACAAGTGACCGAGGCCACAACAGTTTTGGGAACACTTGTTTGCCCGTGGGAGGGACTCACAGCATAGCAGAGAACAGACTCCTCTCCCTGAGCAAACAGAAGATCTCGAGTGACAAACTGACCAAAACCCCCACACCCTGTCTCCCTGCACTGTCAGTGGGAAGGAGGGAGGGACTGGGGAGAAAAAAAAGGTGTTTTAAAGGCTTATTTTACTTCTCATTAGCCTCCTCTTACTCTGTTAATAATAAAGTTACTTTATACCTTTAAATTTGAACATGTTTTGCCCTTAGAGTGTTTTCTCCCAGTCCTCATCTCAACTCATGAGCCCTTCGTTAATTTTTTTTTTGTCCCTCTCCTCTACCCAGCTGAAAGCAAGAGAGGGTAAGCAAGTGACTTTATGGTGCCTGGCATCTGGCCAGTGTCAAACCATGACACCAGCCCCAGCCCCATAAAAGAAAATGCACTCCAATTCAAAGAAAATGCACTCCTGCCCAATTCTACTCAAAGACCCAAGTGAATATCCTGGCTTTAGGCTCATTTGCAGATAACACCAGATTTTGTTCTCTATTTTTTGTGCAGTTCTCCTCTTTCCAGTTTCAATAACTTTCCTGAAGCAGCACAGGGACTGAGCTGGCTTGCTGCATCACTGAAATACAGATTCATACAGACACAGAGTTCCCAAGCTGAAAAGAAACTCTCTTTGCACGTGATACAGACATTACTTTCTTGCAGGATATTTTGCCAGTTTGGAAGAACATAAATCAAGATCCTCATAAGCCATGTGAAAGCATCCCAGTCCACAACCTGGCTTGTCTCAAAGTCTGAGTTATTCACCCAAACCATTCTTGGCTACACAAAAGCCTTTTCTTTCCTAGGAGCATTATTTATTTCTCAACCTCCCAGACAGCTGCACTGAGCAGATCTTACACTTATAAACATCCCAGTTACTGGAGTTCATCTTTTCAGCCAATATCTCCAGCTTCCAGGGCAAGTATTGGCCACTGGGTCTGTGGCAAGGTGATCCCCACTCCTAGGAGGGCAGCACCTTCCATTCTGCCTTGGAGATACACTTTGAAAAAACTAAGTATTATTGTCTGTGACACTTACAGAGCCATGGAATTGTTTACGTTAGAAAAGCCCTCTAAGATCATCAAGCCAAACCATTCCCCCAGCACTACCAAGGCCACCACTAAATCATGTCCCCAAGAGAAACATCCACATGTCTGTTAAGTCCCTCCAAGTATGGTGAGTCCACCATTGCCCGGGACAGCCTGTGCCACGGCTTGACAACCTTGTTGGTGAAGAAAGTTTTGCTAGTATCCAATTTAAACCCTTCCTCCTCTTGTCTTCTTGGCATTAATCCCAGCTGGGGGACTGTACCTAGGGCCACTAATCTAACAACTCACATCAGCAACAGAAGGATCTTAAGAGAGATCTGGAGAGTGAGTATCTTCACCAAGATGCATACCTGAGCATTGCTTCAGCATCACAAGTTTCAATTCAATGTTGCGGTTGCTACCTATGTAGATGTGGCTATTTTGTTCAGAAATTGGTGTCTCCAAGCCTTTTTATTTTTGCATTCTTTTGTTTATTTGGTTGGTTTCTTTTCTCCTCCCACCTACACTTGACCAACAGAGCAGGGGTCCAGCCCAGCACCCTGATGGACTTGGCAGAGTTAGGTCAATGGTCAGAGAGGATGATCTTGAAGGTCCTTCCAACTGAAGTGAGTCTAAGATTCCATGGTCTTAGGAGCTTCAGGAGCACAACAGCCTCTGTGCACTCCCTGAACCTTAGTTTGCAGGAGCAGCAGCAGATGCAGAGCCAAGCCCTGCCCTGGTCCTACCTGTGGGCAGGAGTGATGTGGAGTCCACTCAGCTGGCCTGGAAGGGCTGACTCGGAGCTGCTGTTGGCGTAGAGCCGGGTTGGTTGGTGATGCTGCATGCTCAGCATCTGCTTGCTGTCCACAGGGCTGCCCCCAGCTCCATGGGGCATCGACCTCCTGCTCTGGGCAGGGCCACTGTCCTGGAAGAGAAAGAAAGCAGAAAACCTGAGATTTATAGTGTGTGATGTCCATGGAGGGGCTGTGTTGGGACATGCAGTTTGCAGTAGTAACATTTTATGTGTGCTGTGGAAAACAGGGATGTGCAGCAGGAAAGGAAAATTCAGGCTTGACCTGCAGTTAAATTGTGCTCAATCTACACAGCTCCCCTTGGTCCCCAAGCAAATGAATTTGCTGTTTCTCCATGGTGAGCCACTGCCAAATATTCTGCATTTATTTCTCCTGCATTTATTTTATATTTAAAAGCATATGGGCTGTTTCTTTAAAAGAAAAGCTATTCCACGTTCCATCACTCTGAGCACACTTGCTGTGCTCCTGACTTCAGGGCCACCCCTTTCCATTTCTATCAGCAAAACAGGATAAACCCATGCTAGGTAGCTCCATGTGCAGGATAGGCAACACCAAGGCCAAGGGACCAGTCCTGGGATTTTCACTTGCAGCTATCCTTGTCCACACAGATCCACATTCATTTGAGGAGGTTTTCTCCCCAAATAAGATTAGTCATTTACAATGTGAGAAACACATCAGTCAAGGGTTTAGCTCAATATTCATATTTCCATTTGCTTTTTAAGTCCCAAGGTAAACTGTGGAAATATTTTTGTCGTATGACCTCAAGTCAGGAACTCAGATGCCATTAAATGACAAATTTTCCACATTATTTTACCATTTTACCAATGTCAAACATTACCTATGTGTTATTCCACACACATGGAATTCCACATACATGGGTGTGCTATTAGTCAGTCCCATCCACACCCACAAACCAAGCAATACCTACTGCTAATGTCACCTGAGCCAGGCTTTGCCTGCAAAAACTCAGTATGGGGAGAGGAGCTAACTCCAGCAACTGGGAAAAGCAGCAGGAAGCTGGACACAGCCCATGGACACATGCTGGCTGCTATTTCCAGCCATGTGAGTCACAAACATGCCTGGACTGATGAAAGACATAGATGCTGTGTAAGAGGCTGGAATATGTTTAACCTGGTTTAATTTGTTCTAGGGCAGCTCCTCAACACAGCTGCCTTCCACCAGCTTTTCAGTAGACTGAAACTGATAAAAAAACAAGCAGGGAAATAAAACACCATCCTGTGAACAAATAAAGTGTATATTGTGGGGTTCTGATACAAAGCTTATTTGTGACAAAAATAATCCAATAAATACTATTTAGAAACAAGTGTCTATCCCTGGTGCACAGGAAAATGCACTGCACTCACAAACCTTGTAAAAACAAACAGCTAAGAGAAGTAAAAAATAGATCCTGCTAGAAAAAGATCTTGAAAGTCCAATTCTTCAGTTCTTCCTAAGGCAAAATGTCCATTGATAAAACCAAGCTTACTTAAGAACTGAAAGATGGTGTCTTCAAGGTTTTTTTCCTACCATCAACTGAAAACCTGCAGCCTTCAGCAAGCTCCCAGCAACTTCCCCTGCCTCAGAAGCTGCCTGGAGCCCTCTTGGCACAGTTCCTTCCACACCACACATGCACAAACACGTGGGGGAAACTGCTTCCAACATAATAACTTCAAATTGTCTATTAAAAAAGGAATTTTGCTGCCAGGAATAACATAATTTTAACTGTTCCCCAATTTATATTCTTAAAAAAAATACATATATTTATACACACATAGCAGGCTATGTGTTCCCAATTCCCAGATTTAGATTATTATTTCAAGGGAAATAAAGAAAATACTCAACCATGACGTAGAGAGGAAAAGAAAGATCATAAACTTTTTTGGGGATAAAAGCAATGGCCCATATGGGTGGCAGCACTGAGAGCAATGCTTTTAGAAAGCCATTACCTTTAATTATCTGAGCCAGATTCACACTCAGCCCAGGGGGGCTGGAGGAGAGGGCTGATCCTCTCCTCTGACCTCAGAGCTCCTGTAAACTGGTGCCATCCAGACTTCTGCTGGGGAGCATGGCACTGGCAGCTGTTTCCAGAATGGAAACCTCCTCCAGACCATCATCTCCCTGGACTTGCTTAAACCCAGGGTAGTTTGTAAAGCGTCGCCCCTTTGTCCCTGTTAAGCTCAGCAATTTGTACATCAAGACCAAATGTTGCTATAAAGCTAGAATTTATTGCTTGGGCACTCTCCAAAAGGAGGCCCTTGATGGAAGGGAGTGCAGGAAGGCCCTTCCTGCACTGCCTGACATCCCCAACTGCCACCAGCTCCCCATCCCTGTGGGAGGAGGATGTTCATGGTGGTGGCAGCTCACCTTTCCTCTGCTCAGCCATGTTACAAAGCCACAGGTGACCCAGCAGCATCCATACAGACCAAGAGGCTCCTCCTGTAGCACAAAATGCTGCTCCCAGGCCAGAGCTGTCTTCTCTTCCTCAAAGGCTGTGAGACCTCTGCAGGGCTTCACTTTGTGCAGAACACTCACACATTCACCTCTGAAACCCAGAACCAGATGGCTTTCTTTCCAGTTGTCAAATTCAAGATCAGTTCAAATTTCCCCCCTTCGAGGCCTAATTTACTTTTCTTTGCTGAATTTTCTTCCTGCTTTTTATGGCCTTTCTTAAACTGAGTTTGCAAACCCTTCTTATAAGCTGGCCTGTGAACTCTCACCAAGGAGAACCCTTTCAGCCTACAAACCAGAAACTCCCAATTTGTTTTCTCATGCTTGGCTGTTTTTTTAATGCATATTGCAAAATGTCCTATTTGTCCTCCCACCCTTTTTCAACTGCAAGTCCTTAGCTCTAGAGACCACAGAGATTTAGAGAACATCAGACTTCATATTCTGATCCAAAGCATTTAAAGTTCATTTACTTCAATGTGTTATAAATTAAACTTTTAAAAGACCAGAAGTACAAACAAAATAACTAATCTCCTTTTTCCAGACTACCAGAGATTACAATTGAAGATTGCTAATTTGCTAGGCCAACATTGCTCTCCTAGAACTTCCAAGCAAGCCCCTCCACCCATGGCATGATTTGGAAGGGTTCTGAGCAATGATGGTTTCGGTGTTATCTAAGAGACCTTCCTTGGGAGCAAACTCACCAGGTGCAGAGCTGGAAATATCTCCTAAATTACACCTCCAAGCCCCAAGTCACACCTTGTGAATGGTGATGGGTGATTTGCCCAGACAGGACCAGCAGCAGCTCTGTCCCTGCATTGTGGGTGCCCATCACCACAGGAATTGCCTGCACTTTATTTATTTTCCTAATCCTGGGGGTGCTGGTCCTGTTCTCACACAGCACATGAGACTCAAACAGAGCTGGAGGCCACGCTTGGCTCAGCCCATTCTGTTTGATGTTCTTCGGATTCACCCTCTTCTCAAAACCAGACCATGATGGGCCGGTGCCAGCTGAATGTTTGCTGCCAAAATGCTGATTTACAGACACAAGCATTGCTATTTATGCACCAGGAGGCAAAGCATCCCTCAGCCACAGAGTCACCTGGAAGAGGTGCCTCTTGTGACCGTGTTTGGTAATCTGCATCCATCATCCAGCAACAGCAGGACAAGCCTGTCTACTTCAGCTCCTCCTCTGGCTTCTTTCTCCCTTGCTTCAAGCTTGGATAATTGAGTCTCAACTGATTCTGGCCTCTCCTGGCAGAAGGCTTTCTGTGGATAAAGTTTTACTGCCTTCATTACTGCAAGTCCTCTATCATGCAAATTTGCCAAGCAACTAAACCTGAAAACATATCCCAGTACATCCTGACACCCTCAAGCCAAGACAGCCTCTGCACAGAAGATAACTGCAATGCTGCAGCTCCCTCCTCTCCTTCCCCCCAGGTTTTCGAAAGTAAAGACACTGCTTCATTTCTGATGAACCAGTTCAAAAGTCCCAGAATGGAAATCTTATTATTACCTCACAGTGGGGGGTGTATGGGACAGACAGCATGGATTTAATTTCAATGCAAATAAGTGATTTACACTGGGGCCAACAGCTGAAGGAACAGGATTGATTCTCCAAAAAAAGCCTCAGAAGAAGTCCCAGGGGAACCCTTATGACAAAGGCTGTTCCTAAAGCTTGGGGAAAAGGATAAATTTTAAAAGCTACACTCATTTTAGCACATACGTCCCTATAAGCACAGTTCAGATGTTCTGTGTATATGCTGCTTTTACAGACTAAGCAGCCTTCAATCTAACTTTCAAAAGCTCTAGTAAGTGTGATCCCATTACTTTGCTCAGCTCAGAAAGAAAAAAGGTCAGGTGTAATTTGCTGAGGCTGAGTAAGCTGAGTGTGTGGGTTCTTTTACAAGACAGATTTTAAATATTCTGCCAAGCTCCCCTTACAACGTTGTCAGAGACTGAAATATTATAGTTTTTGACTTAAACATTTTCATGAAGGACTTTTAGAACTGTATTACAAAAGCTGCACAGAATACCACCACACCCTGAATAGGCCTTTGGAGTGAGGCCCTGGACTGTTCACTGATGATGATGACACTCAGGACCTGGGGACATTCACAAAGTACAAGCTTAGCACCTTGGGGAGGAGACCACAGCCCCAGGGCTATCAGCTGCCAGGCTCACACAGACCCTGGCACCCAAGGGTGGGGGGAGAGATGTGTTATAGATGGGTAATAGGATGACTGGCTCTCACAATTAAGGGATGAATATTGTGTGTATGTTAAGAGAAGTTTTGTTGATGTGTGGTTATGTCACTGTAGTTTGTTGTTTGGACACCCTCTGTTCTCCCCACAGTCCCCTTTATCCCCACTGTACTGTTGTCCCAGGACAGCCTGGGTTGTCAGGGACACGTGGAGGGAGGGTGTGCACATGTGTCCCTTGCATGGGACAGTTGGGAATGGGGAAAGCTTGTTGCTGGGGGGGCTTGGCATGACAACACCTCACCTCCAGTCAAATGGCAAGAAGATTTCCACCAAGGGACAGCAAAGAAGAGTTGACTGATGAACTTTGGGAGGGGCCAGGGTTGGCTGAAGCAACCCCAGGGGTATAAAAGGCGCAGCAGCCACTTTGTGGATGAGCCTGTGGCAGCTGGCCACACTCCCATCACTGTCTCTTTTTCCTTATTCAGTCCTTTGTTGTGTTGAGGTTTAATAAACCTTTGACCCCAAAGGGGTCCCCAGACCCTACACCAGAGATGGTGCAACAGANTGTGCACATGTGTCCCTTGCATGGGACAGTTGGGAATGGGGAAAGCTTGTTGCTGGGGGGGCTTGGCATGACAACACCTCACCTCCAGTCAAATGGCAAGAAGATTTCCACCAAGGGACAGCAAAGAAGAGTTGACTGATGAACTTTGGGAGGGGCCAGGGTTGGCTGAAGCAACCCCAGGGGTATAAAAGGCGCAGCAGCCACTTTGTGGATGAGCCTGTGGCAGCTGGCCACACTCCCATCACTGTCTCTTTTTCCTTATTCAGTCCTTTGTTGTGTTGAGGTTTAATAAACCTTTGACCCCAAAGGGGTCCCCAGACCCTACACCAGAGATGGTGCAACAGACCCTCAGTGTTGCAAGGGACAGGATCAAACAGGCCCCTGCAAGGGAGGCACGTGGGAGTTCCCACCGGGCCCAAAGTGTATAATCCACAGAATTCTGTACTCTGCAGAGTGGCAGTGGGATGTGGGGACCACACCACTAAGAAGACCAGATGGAAGGGAGCAACAAGACATTGCTGGGACCCTCGGATGGGTGATATGCTTCCACCTAACCCCTGTCTCTCTCCCTCTCCCCCCACGCCCCATGCACACTTCTTTTTCTCTCTCTTTTAAATTTCTTTTTCTTTGCTTCTTTTGCTATTAAACAAAAAATACACCAATTTTTTGGCCCCAACATCTAACCTCATTTGGTTTTAATCTAGTTTTTGGGTATATTTAGAATCTTCAAAGTTCTTTGTGGTTTATACACAGAGACTTAGCTTTCTTCACTTTTCTGGGTTTAAACCAGATTGCAACAAATGTATACCACAGTCTGAAGGAAAACCTTATCCATCACATCCTTCTCAGTACACTCCTTTCACAGCTGTCAGCTAAATATCAAATTAATTTTTCAGATCTCTTGAAGTAAGAGACCAAACTCTCAAAATCATGACTCAAGCTGGAGCCTGGTGGAGCCCCAGCCCGCTCGTATTCCCAGGACAGGCTGTACTGCACAAGGGCANCATTTGGTTTTAATCTAGTTTTTGGGTATATTTAGAATCTTCAAAGTTCTTTGTGGTTTATACACAGAGACTTAGCTTTCTTCACTTTTCTGCAATCACCAGATTGCAACAAATGTATACCACAGTCTGAAGGAAAACCTTATCCATCACATCCTTCTCAGTACACTCCTTTCACAGCTGTCAGCTAAATATCAAATTAATTTTTCAGATCTCTTGAAGTAAGAGACCAAACTCTCAAAATCAGACAATCTTTTTGTAAAAAGGCTGCAAGACAATGTTCACATGAACCATGACTCAAGCTGGAGCCTGGTGGAGCCCCAGCCCGCTCGTATTCCCAGGACAGGCTGTACTGCACAAGGGCATGTAGTGACAGGACAAGGGGGAATGGCTTCACACTGACAGAGGGCAGGCTTAGATGGGATATTAGGAAGAAATTCTTTCCTGTGAAGGTAGTGAGGCCCTGGCACGGGGTGCCCAGAGAAGCTGTGGCTGCCCCATCCCTGGAAGTGTTCAAGGCCAGAGTGGATGGGGCTTGGAGCAACCTGAGATAGGGGAAGGTGTCCCTGGCCATGGAAGGGGTGTGGAACTAGATGAGCTTTAAGGTTCCTTTGAACCCAAACTATTCTGTGATTCTGTATAGCACAAGATACAGCACACATTTAACCCAGGGAGAAATCTCTCACACTCACAGAGCAGTACCATTGCTCCACCTTGGAGCAGCCACGTGGATGGCCATCAGCAAGGCTCCAATGGACGCTTCCTCCCACAGCTCCAGGGAGAAGCTGCACCCTCATGCAAATTAAAGAGCTCAGGAGACTCAAGCTGCAATGCCAGGACTTTTTATCCCTTAACCTACCTGGCTCCCCAGCAGTCTTAAAAATCCACAGCAATGAAAAAAAGTTACCTAAGACTGTCAAGATTAAAATGTGTTTGCATTTATCTTGCCTGCACATTTCTAACATCAAGTGTGCGAGGGGCATTTACCCAGCAGATAGGTGAGAGCTTTTATGAATGTCTTGGTAGAAGAGCCTTTGCCCAGCAGCAGCAGCAGCAAGGTCCTGCCAGGTGACTACCTCAGTAGAGCTAGGCTCAGTAACAGTCTAAACCCTAGAGAGGACTGTCCTAGATCCAAGTGTTCAGGGTCACCTTCCAAGCTCAGGAACAGGAGGGCATTGCTCAGTGCAAGTGTTGGACTGATGCCCCCACCATGCACAGGCTGCTGTTGGACTAACTTCCCCACTGACAAAAAATAATATCCATTACAGATGGAAAAAATACCTGAAACCCTCACAGCAAGTGTCCACCTGCCCTCCTGACTGCCCCCTTTCCCTGACTGCCCCCTTTCCCCCAAGGAAGATGCTGCTGTTCCTATTTCAGCCCATGCTTCCACTGAATCACTTTATTCACCATCTGGTGTTTGGTTTATAGGACAAACCTGGTGAGCTTAACACTAATAGCCTATATCCTGAGATCATGTTTTCCAGCTTACTGTCACTTTCCTCTCTCAGCTGGGGAATTGTTGTATTTTCAGGTGTTAACATATCACACTTTCTGATTTTCTTTCTATAATCATTATCAGCAGCTAATTGAAACTAAAAGCTTCATCAGCAACAAGCTAAGCTTCAGGCTACAAAAATATTACATGCTTAAAACCAAAAGGTGCCTACTTCACCAGCATGGCTTATCTGAACCTCCTTCTGTAAAAGCCAGGGCAAGGTACACCAGAAAACACAGCAAAAGCAACAGGATGATATATTTTATCATGTTAGAATGTCCCAACCTTTTGTTTTTCCTCATTAATAAAAAAGATAAATTCAGGTAGATTCAAAAACATGTCTCAGCCTTTCCCAGCCCTCTGCAGCACAAACTGCTTTAGGGGATGGAAGCAGCTGCTTCAGACTGATCATCCTGAGAGACCACAGTGAGCATCCCCTGCAGCATCCCTCTCTGCACCACTGGGGATGGCTCTCTCCACATGCTCTCACCCCAGCAGCTCACTCGAGAGACCTCCAAGAGCAGTTAATTCCTCTTAAGTGAGACAGAAGGAAAAGTGAAAGGGGATAAGCTGTTTTTCCTGATGGACAAGAACAGAAACACTGAGCTACACCTGTGCTTCCAAACACTTGGCACTTTTGAGTACACAGGCATCAGTTTCCTTACTTGTGTTAATGGAGTCATCACTGAAACTGATGTTATCAAGTAAAATAACACAGTATATGTCTGTGTTAGCACTTAATCCAATAGCATTTTGTTTTGTCCTAAACCAACCCCCACTGTTATCATTTCAGTATAATTCCTATGTACCTTCAATAAGAACAAACCATTCAAGTTACCTGGACAGAAGAAAAGACTATTTTGAAATTTCCATTCACATTTTTTCCCTCCTTTATCCTAATATTGTTTTTGCCTCTTTCATACACCAGGACTATCAAAAATCACTTAAAGATGCTAATTTATCTAAGACATACACAGAGAATTTCGCATAAAAGGTTACAGCTTCAAGATGTTACAGTGGTACTCAGAAAACTCCTTTGCTTTCAAATGATGCAATATTATATCACAGGCAAAAGTGAACACAAGTGCACATGCTATGTGTGTGTAACCTCTTCACCCAGTAAATTAGATTAGTGGCTTTTTTTTGTAGTGTAAAACCCCAATATCTGGGTGTGAAATGTTGCCTGAGCACCCAGAGCTCCTGGCTGATGCACCCACAGTGGCTGTCAGGATTCAGCATGTTTCTGCTATTAAATCAGTCCTCAAACAGCGAGCTGCGGGTTCCCATGGAAGGGAGCCCGGGTTTGTGCCAGGGCATTAGCTCATCCTTTGTTTTCCCCAAGGCAGACATTTTCCCTCCTTCCTCAGCAGAGTGCTGGTTGGTGCCCCGCTGGCTGGGCCTGGGGGTCGCAGCAGGAGCTTTCCCAGAAGCAGGCATGGCCCATCCTGCCCCAAGAGCAGGGGAGGAAGGATGGTCAGTCTCCCTGAGAAAGGAAATTCCATCTCTCCAGCTAGAAGGCTTTAACCCCCAGCTCACAGATCTCAGCATGGCCTATGCCAGGCTTTTGTAAAGAAGTACATAGAAGTTTCCTGCTTGGCAGCAACCCACAGAGAACTTAAAACAAATATTCCATTTAATTAATGCTAAATCAAATCCATTACTCAGTTAACTAAATAAGGAGACATTCACCCTGGGTAAAAAAAAAAATTAATATATATATAATCTAGCAAAAAGTAAATATGAGCATATTTAACACATTTTTAAGGTGCTAAAATCAGTTCTAAGGGACAGATTAGCAGCCAGCTACCTTCCCTGCTCTACTGTGGGACACTGCTGCTGTCCCTGGGTGTCTGTCTCTGCTGTGCCCAGAGCTGGGGCACCAGAGGCTCAGACTCCCCTGAAGCCCACATGTGATTTTATTTATGTAATTAGGAGCAAGCACGATCAGCAGTGAAGTCAGGGCAACTAAGAAAAACTCCCAGGAATGATGCTGCAGAGCCCATGCTGGGTGGATGCAATGAGAGGTGGCAGGTCCTCAGTCCTGCAACCACACACACCTGAGCCCCTCTGACAAGAGCAAATGAAGGTGTGTTCACTTTTCCACTGGCCTGGCTCACACCAGCACTGCCTGGCTTTCCTGCACTGCCTGGATTAGGCTGCTCAAACAGTTACAGCAGATGCAAGTTTGTCCCAATTCCTCTTCTTCATCCCATTCTGGCTGGCACTTTCACATAGCAAACCACACACCTTTTAGTCAGAGCAAACTAACAACAATGGCTGGCACATAGCAAACCACACACCTTACACCTGATTTTAGTCAGAACAAACTAACAACAAATCTCTGTGGACTGAGACCTGGGTGTCAAGAACAGAGTAACACATAGGAAAAATAATTTGTAAGTGATAAGCAGAAACAGCCTTCTCATTGCTCCTGTGCAACTCCCCTGATGCTGTGGCTCTTCTCCACTGCCCAGAGCTCACCCTCTCAGCCAGGTGGTCAGGCTGGGAAAGCCACTGCTCAGGACACAGCACAAGAAAGAACCAAGAGTGCTGATGCACTTCCCTCTACCACCTCCTGAGAATGACACAGGGGCTGCTCTGCTAGCTCAGCAGCACCAGGATGCTGTTCCCATGGACTACTGTGGGAAGTGCCTCTGCCTGTCTGCACTGCCAGAGGAAACCCAGCCTTTCACCCCACACAGCTATTTCAGCCAAGCATCCAGGTTTGGGAGGACTTGCATCCTCTTCCAGCTCTGGCTACGTGCTGCCAATTCAATTTCTGCTGCAATTATTCTCCCACCCACACACTTGATCTATTGTCAATTAGCACTGACAGGGTCCCCACAGCCCATGTTTCCAGCCCCCCTGGCCAGAGAGCTGCCAATTCTGGCAGTTTGGGAATGAACAAGAAAACAAACATCCTCTCTTTTTATTAGCACTGCATGGTGGTATTTTGACTAGCAAGCTCATGCTACAGGAAGCCAAAACCAGTGGGATCTCCAGAAACTGATGGATGGGTGCTCCCACTCCCCCTGTCTGCTGGGGAGGAGTGGCTGGGACCAGCATCCACAAGGGCACCAACACCATGCCAAGTGAGACTGGGGATCCCAACATGTCAGCAAGGGTGTCATGTCTGTGATGGAGGTCCTGACTGCTGGCTGGAAAGCTCTGAGCTGTCCCCAGCATCCCCATAGGTGCCACCTCTACCCGTCTCTGGGTCCAACAGACAGGCAGCCCTTCTCTAGATAGCCAGTCTGAACATCACTGCATTTGTGGCCTCCTCTGTAGGTCCTTGCTGTTAAAGACAGACTTGTCTAGCGAAACCAACTGATAACCAAAGCCTGCTTTAAAAAAAAAAAAAGAAAATATTTCCCCAAAGTGACACACTCATCCTGTTCAGAGTTGTTCCTGCTAATTATGAAAAAGCAGCTCTCCAGTTGCAGCTTGTTCAGTTTGAGGGCAGCTATTCCCCACAGTCATGGCAATAACCAAAGTTTTAATGAGGAGGATTGATTACATTCTTGGACTCTGAGTAGGGGTTTACCAGAAAGCTCAACTGAGAAACCACAACTGATTTAGAGAAAAGGGGAGAGGAAAACTCACCAGCTACCCCACACCTTCCAAGTTCCCTTGCATAGAAGGTAACTACAAAATTTCATTGCCTTCAAGACAAAGATTACACCTAAAAACCTAAACTGTAATAACAGAAATACACATTTTCCTACAAATCGCTCAGACTGAGGCATTCTGCTTATGCTCACATGTTTCAGGCAAGAGTTACTGCAGTCGTAAGTCAAGATTTTCAACAGATCTTTGCCCAGTATGATGAAAAAGCATATAGAGTAAAACCTGGAGGAAGAAAGGATATGTGCTCTGCATTACTGCAAAGGCCACGTGGGGTAAAACGCTCAAAACCTTTTTCAGGGACAAACCCCCAACCTCTTTTTGTGATTTGAGGGCAGAATTCCAGCAGAAATTTTTCCCGGTGTTTCAAAGCAGATTGCTTTTTTCCAGATACAAGGAAGTGCACCTAAAGGTTGCACATATTGAGCCAAGTTATTACTTTACAATGAGATTTTTCTTTCTCACAATCTAGTAAGGGCCTTTGCCAGAGTGGCTGAATGAACACAGCACAGGACAGCCCTGGGTCACCTGGCATTGCTCCACAGAGACTCCAGCCACGCCTGGGAGCTCTGCTTCCAGGGGACTGGCACCTGCAGCAAGGGTTGGCTCTCCTTGGGCACTGAAGTTACCCTCAGCCTCACACAGGTCAGAGGACATCAGTGATAACAGTTGGGTTAGCACAGCTGCTGGCCTGTGTGCCAGGCTGTCAGCATGAACTACACTGGAGGTACAGGTGGTTTGGGGAGAAGAGTCAACCAACACATCTTGGGTGCAAGCACAGCAACCTGGAGGTGTGCATGGAACCACCTTCACCTCCTCTCTGGGAAACCCAAAAAGCCACTAAGGAAGACAACACATGGATACAGGCACCAAAAAAAAGAGCAAGAGCAGGAATCTGATGTCTGTACTCGTGTACCCTTGTTCAGACACCTCTCTTGGTGCCCTACCACAAACACATCTGCTTTACATACCTACTCCCCAGATTTACATATTTTCAGTGTAGGTCTGGATTCAGAATAGTCCATCCCTACTCCCTTCATTATACTCCATAAAACAGTCTAATTTTTAAAAAGATCCATATGTAACATGTATTAATAGTCAGATTCAAATCCAATCTGCATTAAACCTCAGGAAGTTGTATCTGGCAGTGGAACTGCTGCACATTTGTTCCTCATTTAATATTATTCATAGGTAAAGTCTAGCAAGAAAAAGTATCTGTCAGAAAAGATGGCTGTAATTGATAAATGAAGCAAACATGGCCAGAATGCAAGGCCCAAGCTCACCCATCAGCCTGTGCTGTAAGACAGGGCAGGAAGGACAAACAGCCCCACGTGTCGCTGGTGTGTGGTGCCGAGGCAGCTCTGCTGGTGCTGCTGCTGTGCCTCTGCCCACTGTCCTGGGCAGAAATGCAGAATATCTGCAAATTCCACATTGCTGGGATGGCCAACAGATTCACTCTGGTCCATTTCTCATGGGGTTTGGAGGATCTCACCCTCGTCCTGAGCCCTCGGTGGGCTCTCTGTTGCCAGTACTTTCTCCCCATTCCTCACTGAAGGAAACTCCACTCTTTACAGCATCATCCCCTCTCTTCCACCCTTGCAGCTCTTGTATTCCTTCTGAACTGAGCCAAGGGAGGGCTGAGGGAGCACCCTGGAGCCCTCATCAGGACACTCTAAAAGCCTCTCTGGAAAGGAGCAGTTGAGTTAAACGAGCAGATCCTGCACACAGGCATTTTGTAAGGGCTGGAGAAAAAGCATGGAAGAGCATATGACAAACCACCTCTGTGGAGGAGACGACCATCTGAGCAATATTTGAACACTTAGCATCAGCCAAAGGGAGCTCACATGCTTTGGGGCCAAGCCCAGGGGATTCTGTCAGCCTGAACTGACATACTTGGATGTTCTGAAGGCTGTAGGCAGCCCCAGGGCCTCTACTCTGCCTTGGGAGAGGTGGCCATCCTACAGCAGTGAGAAGCCTCAGCAGGCTCAGGCCCTGCCATCCATGACCTCAGGTGCCCTGGGAAAGCTGGCACCATGTGCACCAGCTCAGCACACCTTCAAGGGGGAGCCAGACAGCAGGAGCTGCCCTCTGCCTATCTATCCTCCTGCTCTCCTCCTTGTTCCCCAGATAGCTCCACAACATGGACCAGCACATGCAAAAATTGACAATGCAGTACCTTATAAGCAGACAAGGAGAAGAGAAGCCCCATTTCTCTTTCCATCAAGAAGCCAAAGGAGAATGAGAGTCACCTCTGACCGTGCTAACAAGCCATTAGAGATGGGTAGGAAAGATGGGGAGATCTGCTCATCTCCATCCACCACATGGCTGCTGCAGGAGACAGGGTAGTAAGGCAGGGCAGGATACAGGTAGAAGGCTCTGGAGAGCAGAGCTGAGGACAGAGGGAAGAGAGAAGCTGCAAAACAGAGAGAAGCAGTGAGAGATAAAAAACACAAAGGAAAAAGATGAGAATATTACAAAAAAAAAAAAAAAAAAAAAAGAAATCCACCATCATGGGAGGTGAATCACTGTCATGGGATTGGGAGGGTGCAGCAGATTTTGGAAGCAGCCAAAGTAGAGGCACACCAGCTGAGGCAGATGCAGACAGACCCTGGGCGTGCTGTACCCTGGGAAGGGCAGGCACTGGACAGTCAGAGGACTCCCAGGAGCTCCATCCAAAATACAAAATAACACTAACTCTGAGCCTGGTCACGGCCTCACAGGGGTCAGTGCTGGATGCCACCCTCCACGTGCTGCCCAGCCATCCTGTGTCCCCAGCAAGATGATCCAGCAAAGCCTGCCTTGGCTGGAAGGCAATGACCCAGAGGGGATTGTGCCAGATCTGCTCAGGACCTGGCTCACTGTGGAACCAGCCCAAGGAAAGCACAGATAGACCTGCAGAGAACTTGAAAACCACACGTGGAAACTCCCTCACTTCTGGAAGGAGAGCAGGCAGTGCACAGGGCTTTCCAGCCTCCAGACATGGATGTCCTCTCCTCAAAAGCAAGCTGGGAGAGCAGCAGATGTGCAGGGCTGCAGCTGCCATACCTGTGGGTCCGGCTCGATGTTGATCCGGTATGCTTGAGCCTTGCCATCTTCCAGGACAGGGGGGGACCAGGTCTTCCCTTCAGCTCTGCAGTGGGAAATTAAGTAAACTCTACTTAAATTGCTTTTAAGAAAGCCCAAACCAAAGGGCTCCTGCCCAAACAAACAAAACCCACAAAAATCCCAAAGAAAGAAACAGGCTTCTTAAACAAAACAAAAAAGCAATTAAACAAATTTAAAAAAAAAAGCCAAAACAAACAAGTCAAAAAAAGGAAAAGCCAAATATATATATAGCATCTATTAATTCCCTGGCAGGTTTATATTATATTTGCAATTGTCCAAAATGATCCTCAGAAACATTACAATGATAAATAGAGAAGATGACAGTTTCACCCTATTAAAACCATGAAGCTCAAAACCATCCTTGAACTACAAGTTTCTATCTCAGTTAGGGGTTGAAGGTTATTTTGGTTCAAGAAATCAGAATAGAGGCTCTTGGTGGCTCCTGTTTTGCATATTCCTGGCTTTGTCCCTTTATTCTGGCCCTGAATCCAGAAAGTATTCTGATTACACATGCATAAATATATTTATACATAGATACATGCAATCGCTGGCAGGCCTGTGTACTAGACCACATCAGGAATTCTATAAACACCTTTCAGGGAGAAGGCTTTCATCACCCTGTATGAATCATCCTGACCCTTTCAACAGTTGCCAGATAGAAAAAGCCCTAAAAATACAGTTTCCATTCCCAAATGCATCTTCAATCCTGCCAAGGCAGAGTAGAATACTGTCACTGTCCAAAGATTTTCCATGTGCCTGATCATTCTTTCCCCACAAAGGCACTGGGGACATGGTTGGAATGTGATCTCCAGCACAGACCTCCAACACTTAAAGTATGAGGGAGTCACAGGAGCCTGGGCAAGGTCCAGCAGGTACATCCACAGCCTTCTCAGGATGCAAGAAGGTTAAGGTGGAAGATGGAAACTCCAGTAAGTTCAAGATAAAGCTTTCAACATGCCAGCTATCCTCAGAGTTTATCATCACAGTCTGTATATGCACCACTTCACAAAAACAGATGCTGTTCCACGGGCACAGAGGCATCCAAGCATCCTTTGTGGACTCTCACCCCTGCCACACACCACATTCACTTTCAGTTAAATTATCTGCAGAGTCCAAGTTTGAAAAATAAGGAGCACGATTTTAACCCAGGAATTCTCAAGAAGACTTTGACTTTTGGTATTTTGCAGCTACACAAGTCAACATACAAAGCTGCCTTTACAAATCTAGGGTCTGACCCAAAACCTACCTAATGCAGGGACTCCCACTGACTTGAACACACTTTGGATCCAGCCCCTGAGGATTTCAGCTTTTTTTCTCACTACTGCCATTACAGCTTTTTCAACAGGGAGTGATTACTCTCATAGCTAGGTATCTTGTTCTGGTAATTTATCTTTACTGTTATTATTTAATATTAGGCTGGGACAATTCACTTATAAATTGGTCTTTCCAACTGGGACACAGGAAACAGTCCCTCCCAGGAACATCAGCATTCCCAGCAACCCCAACTTGCTTTTTGCCATGATCTGGTGCTGTCTGGTTCCACATTGACAATCAAATCTGGAGGCCAGAACAATGGAAATGCCTAATTCCATTGGCAGGGATCATCACTATTATTTCTGAGCTTTCCCCTGCACTGAGCTAGCCTGATGAGAGCTCGTGGTGCCCAGCAAGGGTCCATGATGACTTTCCCCCACTCAGCTCTGAAGCCCACATGCCAAACACAGCTTAAAGCATCCCCAAAGAATTCAACCTGCCAGTAAATAAGAACAGAGCTTCAGAAAGCAATTCTGATTGCAGAAGGTAAGAGCAATAGCAGTTACTTCATTCAGTGTGAAGGTATGGCATTCAGTCACCAACCAGCATTGCCAGCACTCCCAGTTCTCCATATCCCTGACAGAGATCACACTGTCAGACCAGAAAGCAGATAAACCTGTGCTTTCCAAAAGTCATCATGGGTATTTTTACTTAATGACAGACATGGACATACTTCAGTTTACATGGAGAATGCTTAATGATTAAACTCAAGGCTTCACTATCAGTTCTGGAGAGGGACCAGAAGTTCTTGGTATAACTGAGACCAACTTTGACAGCTTCCAGCAACAGTCTGAACAAAGCCAGGCTCAGATCAGCCCCAGCTTCCACCTGAACTACACTGAAACAAGCTGATGCAGCACAATCTGGGCTCCACTTGGCACTTTGAAAGGCAAAGCTAAGGTGAATGGGAGAACCACTAGCCTCACCAAAAAGAAAGTCAAGTTCTAAGTTTAAAGAGCATTTATGCTTACACAGGGAGACCCCCCTCTTTTCCCTGGGAACAGCAAAATACTATGTAATCTGAAATAATTCAAAATAATTAAGAGATTACTCTGCCTGAGAGAACAACGCTACGGGCAGCTACTGCAGGAGGGGCTGGTGCTTGGAGCTCACACCCCAACCCAGCTGCCAGGAACATGCCATGCCCACATCCCCAGCAGGACCAGCAGCAGGGGGGTCCCCTGTACCCCCAGAACAAGCCCCAGAGCAGTGGGGACTTGGGGGCCAGCAGAGTCACCCTGAGACCCCCCCCAGCAGCAGGCTGACCCTACCAACAGTCAGAGCTTTGTGTTTAGGCAACAGCAAAAACCCAACACATTTCTCATACGTCATAGGCAACAGATCAGGCATCACTCAAATGTTCCAAGTTGTTTAATTTACAGCTCAAGGACAGGAAAGTGTTCTCAGATGTGCTATAGGGGATTAAAGGCAGCTATGTGGAAATCATTACCCTGCACTTACACCACTCTGATCTCTTAATGGCATCTAGGACAATCCCAAGAAAAATAACTTGACCTAGGTTAGTGCAAGGCCTTCCACAAGGGGCTTCGTAGCAAATGGACCCATAAACAGGACATCACTAAAAAAAAACAAAGTTGCAGACAGCTTTTATCCCACAATTTGCTTTCTAAAAGTATCAGAGTCATTCTCAAAAGATTACTTGCACATGCTCACATATTTTACCAGAATGTTTTTTCACCTGGTAGTGATCTGCAAGTCTCACTCTCAAGTTTGTAGAGCTGCTTCTAAGTTGCAAGAATTCCTGTCTCTTACCAAATTCCTAATTTCTCCATCCCCTAAGAACTGACATTTATCACTTGGGGAAGTGCCAACCTGGATCCAAGTCACTGCTGTTACCATGCAGCCACAAACCACCAGAATAATCCTGTTGCTATATTTCACCTCCTTTCTTTGGGGGGTGACTCCAGGGTCCTGCCCATCTCCTGACTCCTCTTCGCCTCCCACCGTGGCACATCACTGTGCTCACAGCTGATTTTTACCACTGATATGGCCATTAGCCTTCTAGAAACTGAACTTGGTCTAGAAGCAGCTACAGCTGATGCTTCAAACTTCCCAGGCTTGTGAACCTCACCACAATAACCGTGAGGTGTTGGATCCATCCTCTGCAGGGCAGGTGAGCAGCACGGGAGCTGAGCTCTGCTCAGCCCCCCAAAGGACACAGCTCCTTCAGCCAATGTGAAGAAGCTGCAGGATTTCTCCTCCTTCATTCCTCTCAGCTGAAACCATTGTGTATTGCTCTGGAAAGCTGCCGGGTTTCCTCTCTATTAGTCTTTAAGGAACTCCAGAGGGGAAGCTGTGATTCACTTTTTCAGTTGTACTTTTACTGGAAACTTGAGAACATACATTGTCATCCTTCCCATCTTCCAGCAGCTTGCCTGTGCTGCTTACAGCTAACAGACCCCAATAAAATCTCCAGGAACTGGGGGAGATGGGAGGAACATCAACTACATCAGCTTCCAGGTACTTTTGGGGCTACATGTCCAGCAGATTCATTAGTGAGCTTCCTTACACAGAAACTTTCAGAGAAACTCCATCTCTTTACACAGAGCAGGAATAGATAATCTTCATAGTCAATTCTCCAAGCAGACTCAGCAGTGGCACACACACCAAACCAAGGGGGAAGAAACTGCTTCCAGGATTTAGTTTAGATAGAAGGAATCAAAGCTGAGCCTTTGAGGATTTATTTTTTTTTGACACCACAGTCAGGAAATAAATTCAGCTCAACCACTCTGGGGTTCTTGGCTGCACCTGGGGCTGGCAAATGTTCCCAGCTGTCCAGCACCCACCTGGTCCTGTGCACAATAACCCCAGGGCTGTCACCAAAAGAAAGGGCTGGAATCAGATTGGACTGGAAATCATAAAAGTGTGAAAGTTGAAAAAGCCCTCTTAGACCATCAAGCCCCCTTAGACCATCAAGCCCCAGTGCTACCCCAGCATTGCCAAGCCCACCACTAAACCATGTCCCCAGGTACCACATCTGCATGTCTTTTAAATCCCTCCAGGGATATCAGGTCCCTGGGCTTTGAAAACCCTTTCAGAGAAGAAATTTTCCCTAACAGCCAATTGAAACCTCCCCTGGCACAACACACTAACACACTTCTTGCCTCTTAAGGAATTTGTTGTGTAACTTGGAAGCAACTTCACAGTGAGTAAAAAGAACAAGTTTTTACCAGGTGTTCGTGAGTAATAGTTCATGGGGCTGCTCAACACCCCGGATCTTCTCCAACCAGCTGCCACGTAACTGGCCTGACCCTTCCTGCACTAAGGCAGGCAAAGAACATCTCCTGCTACCTTGGCTTGAGATTCAACAGCTGGGAAGATGATGATGGAACAGCTGCCTAATTTATCACCAGAGCAGCCTGAACCATCCCACTGAATCTTAATCAGCACCATCACTGCCTTCCCCACAGGCTCACTAAGCCCATGTGAACTCCTGGCCTCCCATTCTGGAGCCATTAACCACAGCCTGAACATCCAGCCCTTGTTCCAGGGGTGCCCACACCAAGTAATTCCTCACATCTTACATCAGTGCCCACATAGGCATCAGTTACATAAATCAACTCCTTTCGTAAACCAATGAGGATTTTCAAGCACTTTGTTTCAGAACAGTAAGGTCACTGTGCTGCTGTGCCTTTCACAGCCTCACTGCCCAAAGACAGACTTGCACATGTTGGGGAAAAGCAGGATCCAAAAAATCCAGGAACAAAACACCCACTTCAGGGAGGTCAGGGGTCTGGCCATGAAAGGAAGTAGAAAATGGAGGGTGTGAAGAAGGAGGGAAAACCCCCCAAGAGATTTGTCCTTGATAAAGGACAAAGAGATTTGAAAAAAAGGAAATATCTGCTAGTCCAGCCTGAGAGCAGGGGCAGCTTCACAGATACCAACACTGACTGTGGGCTCCAGGGGCACAGGAGAGCCACAGAGCCCAAAACGCCTAAAAACCTGGGACATCCCCTTGCCAGCAGTTTTCCCAAAGTGGGCATAGGGCCAGTTTGTTCAGGAAAGCTGCAGCACAAGCCTTCCTCCTCCCTGGCAGATGACAAAAGGTTCAGAAAAAGCTGTGGGGCTCACCCTGGCCCTCTGGCACAGATGGGCAGGTCTGGACAGTACTGCCAAAGGTTTCCTGGCAGTCTGTGTCAGCAGCAATAGCGATGCCATGAGGTCTCCCATCATGCACCCAAGGTCCTTTCAAGCAGGGATTTCAGCAAAACACAGCTCCAACCCAATTTTATGGCTGCCTTTATTTGATGTATGATACTTGGTCTTGGTCAGGCCACTCAAAAACTCCCCCTTCTTGTTTTCCCCACATTCTGACTTTCCTACTGAACTTGCTAGTCTAAGGGCATTTCTGACCAGAGTCTGAAAACAAAACCCATCTTGTTCTCTAGCTCAGTAACACATGATGTCAGGGGTTGATGGAGAAAGGGCACGGAACGAAGCAGCCAGAGGGCACCAGGGGGATGGAAGCACTGCACAGCTCCCTGCCCTCCCCTTCACGCTGGAGGAAGCCTGCTTTGACAAAACAGTTCTTCACTAAAGACATGCAGCAAACAGGCTTCTAATTTCAAATGTATTTCAGACAAACACATTTAAAAATAAATCTTTTGTGTTGGCTTGCAAACTGTATTTTGTTGACGGCAGTGTACAGAAAAGATGCTGCCTGAAGAGCAACCTCTGCCCAAAGGAAAAGACACTAATCCACACCACCACAGGCAGGGCTTTCTTGAAGCTCAGCCTCAGAGCAGGGTCCAGGGTGTTGATCCACAGCTGTGACAAACAGCAGTGGCTGGACATGCACACAAACCAACAAAACCCCTCATTACTGCCCCAGGACATGGCTCCCTGAGCAGGACCAGGTCACCCCAGTTCTAGGAGGCAAATCCTGGAGCAGGGATCCACTCACACCTAGGAGGGAATGCCTGATGTGCTTCCAGCAACGACTAACAGCTGGGGAACAGGATCCAACAGGTCACTTGGGAGACAGGAGAGAAATCCAAGAACCAAGTCACTGTGCAACCACTTTGGGCCAAACTAAAAATAGACTTAATAGCTCATCACTGGAGCTGCTGTCCCCACTGCAGAAAGAAACCAAACTGCTCAGTTTTTCCTGTCAAGAGAAATGCCACTCTCATGGACATCTTTGGGCACAGCCAAGGTGAGTTCTGCCCTTGGAGAAGCCACCAAACCAACCCAACACTGTGATCACCAAGAGGAGCCACCCCAAGCTGAACAGCTCCTCACCTCCCCATCTATTTCTGCCTTGCAGACCCCTGAGCATTTATTTTTGCCTATGAGATACAAAAATCTTTAAAATCTGTGTTTATGAAGACTTTGAGGCCTGACAAAACTATTGCAATTCTACTGCTTAGCAAAGACCAACCAAGTCACCCACAAACCCTGCACCACTGAAAGGCTGTGGGCCACCACCAGCCACACCTCTGTTAGGAAAATTCACCTCCTCTGGACACACCACAAGGTCTCACTGTTAAAATTATCCACACCTTGCTAGGTACAGTTGGGAAAAAACAACCTGAAGCCACAGACCCTCCACACAGCATCTTCCAGACCACCCTGAGGTCACGAATGACCATGGAAAGGGAAACCAAGCAGCCAGATCACCCCTAACTCCAGCAAGGCACATACCAACACTGCTGTGAGACCACTGTGACCACAACCTCTGCCCTGTGTAGGAATCACCACTTAGGAGAGGAGATGCACCTGCACAGAGATATTCAAGGGTCCAGCCGGAGCCAAACAACAAACACCAGTTGATATCAGGGGCTAAAATGAAGTGTAAAGGTGGGAATTCAGTCCATCAACTCCTACAGCAGAAACTCTTACCCATGAGAATAAGCACTGCCATGCTGCAGGTGAAAGCTGCTCTCAGCAAAACATGGTTCTAACTCCCAATGAAGCTGCTCTGCTGCCAGACCACCCCAGCAGCTGGTGGCTCACCAAAACCTCCTGTCACTGCTCTTCCAAGGAGAGCTCCAGTGGCCTGCAGACAGTCAGGAAGGGAACCCTGGTCCTGCCCTGGGCACAGGTCCTCCTGGAGGTAGAAAATAACCTAGTCTCCTTAAAACTACTATGGATGGAAAGCAAAACAACTCCCTCCTTGGCTATGGGAAATCCCACCAGTGTGAAGGGGTTTTGCTTGATTTCCTTACTTCTTTCTTTTGTAATACTGAAGCCACATCATCTGTACACCATGGGCTGAACTCAGGGGACTTTGCTTTAGTCAGGCAGCTCAGAGATGCCTGTCTGAGGAACCATGAGCAATCATTGAGGGTTGGCTCCATTTATGGCAGCACTCCTTCCCCACTGCCCAGGCATCCAGTCAGAACTAAATGGTTTTCCAAGAAAAGTATAAACAGTAAATGATAGCTCTTTATATCAGGAAATGCCTCTTTAATCTGAAGTGGAAAACTATATCCACTTATTTAAACTTATGCCAGATAGTATTAGCCATTTGTGAACCTTATAAGGAGTACTCATTTTGCTTGGGTAATTTGTGATTTTGCTATGAAATTAATTCCAATAGAAATCAAAAAAAGACCAAGAAAACCAAACCAACCAAACAAGAAAACCACAACACACACACACAAAACACCCCAACTGAAAAAAAAAAAAAAAAAACCAACCCAAAAAAAACTCCAATACCAAACTCATGCCTTCATTTTGAAATACCCTAAAAAGTGAATTTGGCAGAACCTTCAAATGGTTTTTTATTGAACAGATGCTTAAAGTGATGGGTGGATGTTAATGAAGTTGAAGGGTTTGTCCAAAGGACATTTTGATTCCCATGCTGCTACTCTTGCTTGAGTTGACACAACCACAAAGACTCAACTCAGGCCACAGCCTGGACAAGCCTTACAAGGTACAAATAATAATTCACATGTATAAATGAACTGAACCCACTTTTTCTGCCAGTGAACCATTAAAAATCATTTTGTTTTACTGTTTTTGAAAACACAGGACAATTACCCAGACCATGGGGATGCTCCAAGAACCCAGCCTGAGAGCACATCTGCTCCAGGGCCAGCCAAAAGCCTCTGAGCAAAACTGACACAGGAGCACATCAGAGAAAACCAACCTGTTCACAGAGAGCAGCAGCTGGTCCACACAGGCTTTGATCTTGTTTTGAGCTTCTAGATGTGTCATGTTGTCCGTGTTCTCTCCATTAATTGCCAGAATAATGTCTCCTGGGCACAAGTCTGCCATGGCTGCTTTACTGCCAGGGTTAATCTGGGGAAAAAAATAAAAAAAAAGGTTAATAAAAAGAATGCTGGGTTTTTTAAAAAATAAGTCCAGTTTCTTGGAATAAGATGCAGGTAAAGGGAACAGTTATTTCTGGAGAATATGTGTTTTCTCTACACCAACAGCATCCACCTGAGGCTGGATGTCAGAGCTCTCAGGTAAGCCCCAGGTCTCCAAGGGCTATCCCCTACAACAACATTCTTTGAAATAAGGAATTTCAATCAACTCCAGCCACTGTGTGACCGGGTCCCCTCTTCACATTTGTCTCTTGCTTGAAATAAATGTAATACACTCTTTCCAGAGGGATATTTCACACTCTGTTGGCCTGCAGACCTTTCATGATGCTGCAAGAGTCAGTCCCTCAGCAGCACATGAAACCCTCCTCTGGTTAACCACCATCCCCTGACTGCTGCCTGGGGACAGGTCACATTTGACATCACTTCTTCTGGACTGACATCAAATGACTTGCCTCCTTCTAGCCCTGTGTGGTCATCAACCCCAGAGGGATTTAGCAGATATGGCACTTGGGAACATGGTTTAGTGGTAGCCTTGGCAGGGGTGAGGTAACAGCTGGAATCGAGGCTCTTTAAGATCATTTCCATCCTAAACGATTCCATGATTTTATTCTATAAATATCACACAGCTCTTTAAGCCTCCACAATCCTTTCCTTCTGGTTTTGTCCGAGTGCCAGAACCTTATAAAACTCCTAACTACTTTCCTGAGGAACTAATGACAGGTCCAGGTACAGTTTGTGGTCAGCAACAAGACCAATCCTATAGCCCATAAAAGAGGTTCTTGAGAAATTACCATTTCATTTACATCATCCTAAATGTGGTTTTAATTTTTACAGCAATATAGAATGACGCAAGGCTTAGTCAGAACAGGTAAACATGTCTGGTTAAACTCTATGCTATGTGTTTTCCCTCTAATTTCCTCTTCAGTTTATTCACAGCATCTGCTAACCAAACACATTTTATCAGCAGAAGTTACAGAAAGCCTAACTTTTGGTTATTCATGTGTCAGTGCATTAAAGCAAGCTGGTGCTTTGCTTCAGTTTACTCTTTACTTACACAGATGTAATTCCCTGTCTTAGGGAATTTCTCCTTGAGAAATCCAGACAACACTGGATTTCCAGGAACACTGTTCTACCCACCACTTCCCCTTGGCTTACAGTGGTGCACAACAGCAACCAGGCAGACCAGGCACAGTTCTTCAGACAGTAAGGCCAAGTGGGGCCATTCCCCAGTGCCCAGAAGCCCCCCAGCCACAGGCCATCATTAAACAGTTTTGTTTTTAGAAAAGGGGCATGCACATCCCAGCTTTCATCCTTATTTCATATAATCCTACAATGGCTTGTGTTGGAGTGGACCTTAAAGATTATCTTGTTCCAACACAGAAGCACATTCCACCCTGGTTGCTCCAAGCCCCATCCAACCTGGCCTTCAACACTTCCAGGGACAATTTGTTCTGTTTTTGTAGGGAATTCAAAGAGGATTTAGTCTTACCACAACAGCCCCTGTGGACTGCACTAGAGCCACCCCTGGTGAGAAGCAGACAGCCTCCAGTGTAACACGGGCCTGCTGCACTGCTCCCTGCAGGACCACAGCTACTGGCACCACTGAAACACAAACCTGAAGGTGTTTGAGAAGCTCCAAACCACTTCTGACAGTTAAGTAGAACTGGCAGCCCAAGTTACAGCTTTTGTTGCATTGTCAGAGTAAATCAGTATTTGCCATTTGCCCTTCAATAGTTCCAGCCGGGCTGTTTGGCTCCAACAAACCCGCCCAGACCAACTGCTCAGGGGTGCCTGTGACTCACCTCAGAGCAAACAACAGGAGATGGCTTTCAGTTCCACACACATTAGCCCTGACACAGGACATTACAAGCCAGGACAGGATTATTTTTCCCCTGGCATTGTTAGGAGTTTTTGACCCCTGTATCCATTCACAGGGCATTAGTGTCCTTTTACAGCCACAGAAGCTGCCAGACTCATCAGAAAGTCAACCTAAAGCTCAACCAGCAACTCCAAGGAAGCACCTCCATGCTCTTGCCTGCTGTTATCTGCTTCCCTCAGTGTTCATCCCACAGCCCTGGCTGCCAGCAGGCTTTTAGCCTAACAGACCTTCAGCTTGACCCAGGACAGCTGTATTTTGTTCTTGTCTATTCAGTGCTGTCTAGCTGTCTGATGGATTTTTCCCCCTGTACTGATCTTAACCATGTTGTAGCTTCCTTGAAGAATAAGCTGTTCACAAATGGGACTCTTAGCTATTTCCTATTTTAAGCTTCTGCTTTATTTCAAATTATTTTGGCAGTATTTTCATATTAGCATTTTATGCTAGCTGAGGAGATGACCAAGGGCTTGAAATGGAGCTGTACTCCAAGAATTCATTTGAGGTACAGCATTGGTGTCTCAACAGCTTGGGAATCATTATTGTAATGTCTGTCAGGCCCAAAGTTTGTATTTTAGTGAATAATATTTAAAATACTGTAGACTAAGTTCTCTTAACCCACAGCTGTGCAAAGCCATTGACACCAAACACTCTAGAGAAAGCCTGACAAAGTCTGGTTGTGGGTCAGTGCTGTGCCTGAATCTCAGTGCAGAGGTTCTACCTGCTTTGGACATGGCTTAGTGGTGACCTCAGCAGTGCTGGGTTAACAGTTGGACTCGATGGTCGTAAAAGTCTTGTCCCATGAAGCATTCTGTGGTTGTATGACACTGGAGCCTGGCAGTGCACGGAGGCGTTGGGATGGAGCGTGTATCAGAGCACTCACCTGTGCCTCCCTCCAGAGAGCCCTCAGGTCTGCCCTGAGCCAGAACCACAGTGTGTGTGATGTCAAGGAAGCACACATGAATCTGGGAGTAATCAGACACGTTATGAAGTTAAAACACTGCAAAGAAAACCTGCACCGAGTCACTGCAGGCCTGTGTTCTTGGAAAGGGGCCTCCAAAGGAGTTGATGTTTGAGAACAGGAGAGGATTAAAAAAAACAGTGGTTAAGATTTTATTTGGTTTTGAAGTTTTCAATCTGTGCCAAGAACAAACCATTTCAAAAATCAATGCTGAATGAGCACAGACCAAGCCCACACCGATGATTATGTAACCCAGGGTGGTGTGAGCTATCTACACACCACAGGCAGCAGAGAGTACCCTACAGCCAAGTCCCAGCTCATGCACCAGGGCCTAATGTGGGTTATGTGCCCTGGCACCTGCTGCACCCTGCATGTGCCACACCTCATCTTGCCCAGGCTAGGTGCCTGCCAGGATTTGGGCTGCTGGTGTCCTTTTCTGCAGTGAGGAGCTCGGGCAGGGCAGTCACACACCAGCAAGGAGCCAGCCCAGCCTCTCACACCCTGCTAACCCCCAGGGCAGCAGGGCCCCACCAAGTGTTGGTGCTCCAGGTGGAGAATTCTGTGGGTGGATGGGGTGGTCTAAGCCCTCATGCCATCAGCAGCTCAGTGGGGTCTTGCTCCCTGTGAGGCCATGTGGCTCCCAAAGACCCCTGCTTGTGCCATGGGGTGACAGCAACCTCAATATACCCTCAGAGCAGTCAAGTGTCCAGCACCAAGAGCCAAAACCACAGCAAACAGCACGGGCTTAATGAAACATAAATATTTTTGTTACAATTCCCCTAAAGGTTATTTTTCAATCAGACAAGAATCCTGCCTCCTGTGAAAGCTCTGAGCTCCCAAAGACATAACTTCATGAAGCACTGAGATGAACCCCCAGCCATCAGCTAACTCACACTCCTGGTTACTGCTGCCCTGCATGCAAAAGTATTTTCCCAACAACACAAATCCAAAGCCAGCTAATGGAGACTTGGGGTGAAATTGCCCAACACAGACAAGCCAGTCCTGAAAAAAGGAAAGAGGACTATCTCTCCCTATCTTCCTGCTTCAGAGTACCATCCAGCCTCTTCCTTTGTGCCATCCCTCGTGCTCAGCAGGTTCTGAGGCACAGCCTGGGATACAATCCAGAAGAGCTGATTGTTTTATAGAATCACAGAATGGTTTGGGTTGGAAGGGACCCTAAAGATCATCTTGCTCCAACCCCCTGACATGGGCAGGGACACCTTCCACCAGACTAGGTTGCTCCAAGCCCCATCTCACCTGGTCTTGAGCAATTCCAAGCATGGAGCAGCCACAGCTTCTCTGGGCAACCCATGCCAATGCCTCACCACCCTCACAGAAATAATTTCTTCCTCATATCTAATCTAAATCTTTCTTACTTCAGCTTAAGGCCATATCCCCAAGTTTTCTGGGAGTGAATCAAAGTAACTCAGAGGAATGGGTCCAGTGCTGTGGACCTGCCATCAGGGACCACGGCAGGGCTGGAGCGAGCTGGTGGCGAGCTCTTCATGAGCTGCTAGGCAGATCCCAGAGCTACCCACACCTAAGCACTGCTATATTTTCAGCAGGAAGGAACCAAGCATGAAATAAGTGCAGAACCAGTTCATGTGCTGGGGAGGTCACTGGCACTTGTGTTTTCACAGCTCCTTTTATGCCCAAAGAAGCTCTGGTGTGTTCTCTGCCCAAGGCAGCCGCGCACGCACGGCACGGCCGCCGCTCTGAGAACGAGGCGTGCACGCCTGCCAGCTTTACTGCTCTCCCAAAATTAAATAAAGAGCAACCCTCTGAGTTTAACCCCTCCACATAAACAAGCAGCTGCTTCCTCGCTTCTCTCTCTCAAAAAACAAAGATGCTTCAGAACGCTTATAAACAGAAAAGACTAAAAGAAACAAACCACTTGCCCAGCAATGACACTGTAGAGCAGAGCACAAGGGGGTGTTTGCAGAGCACTTGCCCCAGGTAAGCAGCTCCAGGCTCTTGAGATCCCAGAGAGCAGCCCCTCCCCACACAGCATGCCTGTGGAGGGTGCGTCCTGCAGGGATTTGTTCCCCTAGGAAGCTTGAATGTACTTTCCCCCACTTTTCTAATAAGAATATTATTCTCCCTAATCCCCTCAGGATATGTCTCATTTGTGACATCTTTCTGTTTCATTTTTGAAGCACATAGCACTGTGCTTCAAAAAATACCAGAGGTCCAATATTGGTGCCTGTCTCAACCCCTTCTACTGTTCCAGTAATAAAAAAGATAAATTTAAAGAAAGAGCTCCCAGTGAACAGCCCTTCTTTCGTCCTCTGCCTCTTCAGTCACCACAGAAGGTTCAGTGACAGCACTGCAAGCATCACCTCCACACTATGCCTTTTGCCAAATCATCCACCTGGGAGCCCTCTCAATAAATACAACCAATTTTTAAAAGGGAGTTTTTTCAGTCATATTCCCCACTGCTTTTTCCATGATTATCCTCCATCTCTCCACTCTCCTCTGAGGCAATTACCCTCCAGCAGCCCCCTTCCCCAGCCAAGTGGATACTCGGATGCTATGAAACAGATTGGGATAGTCCCAAGGCCAGCAGCAGCTCTCTTATCTGGCCACTGGAGCATCGCTAGGATTCACTGAGTGCTGGCATCTGACAATGACAGGCCATTAAAATAAAGTACATTGGGGCAACTGCCTTGTACTTAACCTAAATTGGTTGGTGTTGGAGCTGTGCAGTCTAATTTAGTAAGCAAGATTATCTGCACCAAGAGAAGTTTGCTCTTGAAACACAGTGTTCTACTGTCTGCCCTAGAGCTTGGCCACAGAAGGGAGCCAGGGCTGGGAGAGCATTCAAAGCAGGGTGAAATCCCCATGGCTGCACTCCCTGCCCTCAAAGGGATGGGAGCCCTGCCCACCACAACGATGGCTCTACTTGGAAACAGCTCTGCTCAAGCCAACTTCAGAATTGGGCAAACACCACAAACTGAAACAATCAATAGTTTAGTAAAAGGTTAATTTGTAATATTAACTTAATCCCTTTTTATTTCTACTCTTTTCCCCAGAAACCTGCATCTAAGGTCACCTGTGTCAGGACTGAAGGATGAGGAGGGACGCAGCTCCTGACTGCCTGCAAGGCCTCAGAATAGCCATGGGAAATATTAAGTTAGTCTTTATTCTCACAGATGTTTGTATCCAAATCAACAAAAGGTGCCTATTCAGGCCATTCCCATTTACATAATGAAGGCAGCTTTATCTCTGACACATCTTCACTTTTAATAGAAGTGCTACTCTAATGCATCCTATCAGTGAACAAAGCCAGGATTTAATGGGTTAAAAGGTGCAATCCCAAACAAGCCTACACAGACCACACCACTCTTCTCTTAAATCAGTGGTAATTTGTTGTAGGCAAGGCTGGGGGAATTTTCTGTTCTGCAGCTCTGATCAAAAGGACCTGATTAAAGTCTTTAAGAGACTTTCAAGACAGTGTGACAAAATTCTCAGCTAAACAAAGCCTGTCTGTTCCATGCTATGGGGTAAGGAATGATCTTGCATAGCTACATCTTTTAAAACAAGAAGAACCAAAAGTCAAATAATTAACTAATGAAAATAAATTCCCTAAACTCTTTAAACATTCTTTCCAGGAATTCTCTTCAGCTTTTCAAAGCATCCTGCCTTGAATTCCTCGCCAATTCATTTGCATTTTTCTAGTTGCTTATATAAAGTCTGATGTATCAAGACATTATTTAGATAAGCTCACAGCCCAGTACATGAAGAACACTGTTCATGTAATCTGAATTCATTTAACTACTGAAGAAAACAAGCTTAAAACAACAGAAGGGAAAGAATCAGAGTACAAGTATTATAAAAGGCAAGACAGTAGAAAATCCTTTTGAATCCAAGTACTAATGGATCCAAATCCAAATTTGGAAGCAGATCCATAGCGTAGATCCTGACCCAGCCCAAAGTACGAGGTCTCTGTACAAAGAGGCTGAGAGTCAATGAAGTTGGACATGTATTCTAGAGCAACCAGCCACTAACCCGTGAGCAGACCTCAAAACACAGATTGAGAAAAACAAGGAAGGGATCCACAAGGACCATCTGGTGTATCTTGTCAACAGCTCTCCTGCTCAGCCCAAGGGCAGACAGCCCTGGCAGCACTCCCCACGGTCACAGCCACAGGGAGCCCCTTACTCCTCCTCCAAAGACAATTCAGCAATTCAGCAATACAGCTGCTACTACACTTAAATCCACTTTATATTTACCTTGCCTTGTTAGGGAACAAGGCCGGGGCGGACAGCTGCCCTGGGGACACCAGCGAGCCCTTGGTGTGGGTGTGCTTGGAGCACCACTGCACAAACCAGACTGAGCAGCATCACAAAAAAGTGTTTATGGCCAGAATTGCTTCATCTCCTTCAGGGGTTTAGGAGCCAGCTCTCCAGTGAAGTCTTCCCCCTCAGACACCCCCCAACAAGCAGCAGGGCTTCTCGAGCCCTTCTCAGGAGCAAGCCTTAAGCGCTGTGCAGAAGACATGGAGTAACTGCTTAAAGTTGGCCTTCCAAACCATCTGCCTCTTAGCCAGGAAGGCAGGCTGACACTTCCCTTCCTATCAAAATGAAAATATACACAGAGTGATCTCCAAAGAGGACAAAATTCTTCAACATAAAAAGTTTAATCCAGTTGGTGAGCATACCTGAAGTTTCATTCTTGCAGCACACTCAGGTGTTAATCACAGAGTGCAGGGATTTGTGCCTTTGTTACACAGCTGCTTTAGTGGTGAATGTCAAATATTTTGGTTTGGTCTTTTGGACCAGAACCTTTACACATGCTAAAGGTTTCTGAAGTGTTTTGTTGCTTATGGTAAACAACAGCATTCAGAGCAGTGTCAGCAACCTGCAAACCTCCCCTCTGACAAACTCCTCTGGTGTTATCAACCAGTCCTGGAGTCAACTGTTCAGGACAGCTTCTCTTTTAGCTGTGCACTGCCCATATCGAAAATTTAAGAATAATGACTTTAAATAATCTTCTTTATTCTGGTATATTTTGTTTTCTGAAGCTTGGGCTGTAAAATGTCATTGCCACATAATCTGCTATCAATCCACACAACATGTAAAACTACTTAAGGCTTAATGGGTGTGAATGCAAGTTGCTCTGGTTGTCAAGAAGGATTGAGTGTGGCTGTGGAGGCATCTTTATGGTGTTTGGGAAACTCATTGGCTGAAATCCTCTTAAACAGCACTTTTTATTTTTTTTAAAATAGAGCTGTGTTCTCTGTGAAGAGAAAGCAAGGAGTATTTTGGGCTTCTCCTGGCTGTAAAAGTTCCTCAAAAGCCACACTGTGGCTTGACATCTTTGCTGTTGCCCAAGTACCATAGTGAAACCTGTGTTTGCTTAAAGTTTTTGTGTAAATTCTGAAGTAGAAACCAAACACAACCTTATCTACCAGGCCTGGGGCAAGTGGGGTGTTAGGGGCTGTGTACAAACCCACTACACGAACAAGCTCGGTGAGATACGGGGTTTGCTCTGGCACACATCTGGCACTGATAACAAATCAAGCAGAGTATTTTTCTGTGAACTTGTTTGTTTTAACCTTTTCTATCAACGCTGCTAGATCTTGAGAGAGCTACTGTTTTCTTTCACACTTTAGAACCTGTGGTTACAGATGACTTAAAAAATAAAAATGTTTTTACTAAGTGTTTGGGTATTTGACAATCACAAGTCGAGGCATTTTGAGAGTTCAGAAACTGGAAAACAAATTCAGTTAGAAATACTATATTGTTCCTTCTAGGATTTCCTGTGACATGTATTTCATCCCAAAACTATCAAAAATGAAATTAAATTGCATTGGTCTGCATTAATTCCACACAATTCATAATGACATATTTGTATTAAAATTAAAGGACTTACCCAATTTCAGGAGAACCAAGATTATAACCATCTCTTGTGTTACACAGCAAAAAAAGTTGAGGAAAAAGAAATAATTGCACATAATTCCCCCTGTATGCTTCTACACCAACAGGGCTGTTCTAGTAAACCTGTTATCTAACTGTTCTCTTTAACCCACTTTATCAAGTGGGATTTAAGTGCACACTTCCACAAAATAATTTTGAATACCTGTCCCAACAGGCAATCTTTCAATCTTCAAGGAAAACTGACATTACTACCATTTAAAACAAAAAGAAGGACGAAAAAACCCAAACCCACAAATCCTTAATCCCAAATACCCAGGGACACTGAACCCATGCTGCTTTGTCCAGCCTGGCAGAGGCCTGGTGTGTTTTCATGGGTGTGCTGGGTTTGTTAACTTGCCCCAAGGTCAGACCTTGCCTAAATGGATCTACATGAATCATTTTTTCCACTTGCTTTCCCACTCGGGATTATCAGTGTGCTTAATTATGGTAATTAGTATTAGGTTTTCATTCCAGCATGTTCCACCATTACTGTCTCCTGAACCAGCACAAGCATTTATTCTCCTCTTTCAGTTATTAAACAAAGCCTCAGCAATAGAAACACTTCAGCAGCAAATATATTTGTGACACATTTCTGTTCTTATCTGTAGCTCAGATTAACTGTTCTGTACCAGCACAGCTTCACACTTAAACACCCAGACTTCAGGGCCCTGAGTTTATAGGAATGATGAGAAAAACAAAAACTGACTAGCAAAAGTATTTCCTTCCACTTGAAATAATCATCCCACTTGAAATACTGTAACAACTTTACTATGCAACCAACCGAGGGACAGCTTTCATCACTCATCTCCACACAGGCAGCAAACCCACCAAAAGTCAGCAGAAATCAGGTGGGGCTGTAGTTTTGGGATCAGCAACAGAGTGGCTTCTTCAGTCCATTTGGGAGCTCTGAACAGAGTGTATCATTTCCATCTAATAAACCATCAAATACATAATTACTATATGAAACAAGAAAACCCACCTCATGGAAATTGAATCCTCCTAACTTGTCTCAAACAGACACAAAATTCCTGTTTCTTTTGCTGCTGTCTCTGATCCTTGCCTTCTACACCAACACATGTGTAGTTCCTGGGGTGACCACACCTGTTACTCCCAGCCCTAGCTCTGGGGAGCCCCTTCTGCTCAGCCATCCCCACCCACACAAGAACAAACCCCCCAGGCCTCCCCAGATTTACACCACTGAGTGGGTTCTCTCTGCATCCACACAGATCACAGCACAGACTTGGGCATTTGCCGGCTGCCCTGACAGAGTCAACAAAATCACTTTTACTGGAATTCCTTCCTCAGCAGAATTCTTTCTCGAGTATCCTAACCTTTAACAGGACACGTCTCTGCTCAAATGTGAAAGCTGCTTAAGTTTAAAAGTCAACCTTAAATCAAACAATACCTGGATAATGGATTGCAGACCAATTATTTCTCATCCTTCTTGTGTTACAGTTCCAAACCAATGCTGAAATTTGCATTTTTGCTGCTCCACTAGAGACCAGCAGGTAAACTAATGTTGAAGCCAGCAGATAAAGGAAAAATCGTATTAAAATCTCATTCAAAAAATACTGGAATGGGTCCATTTGTCAATTATCTGTTTAGCCAAGTAATTTATCTATGATTTCAAAAACAGCAAGTGCATGGATTAACACTGGCAGAACTGGGCAGATGATGACATCAGCTGCTCCAGGAGCAGGACAAGCAAGTTCAAGTGATTAAAAGCATTCAGCTCCTCTAGTTACTCTAATGACTGATTATCTTTTAATCCCAGGCAAGGGGTAGACCAACTGTGATCCCACACAGAACCACAGCACTCACTGATGCGGTTACAAGCACAACACTGAGAACAGCCAAGTGAGTTATTCTGTTCCTGCTCCTGAGCCATGGCTGCTGGTCAAAAGGAATGTTGTCACTGGAGTAAGAGCCACAGGGAACCCCCTTTCCCACAGAGGGCAAACACAGCACCCAGTATTAGCCTGCTCAACCAAGGAAAAGCAGCTACCAGAAATTTAATTAAATCTTAAAACTACTTTCTATCGAGTCATTGAGGTCAACTTGAAGCAGACCTTTTGGATCATTTCCTACCCCTATAAAAATCATTAGGAGGAGTAACCATTAATGATGTGATGTCCTACACCTAGTGTTAGCTCACTGTAACACTGGGTATAAAACAGAATGTGTTCCCCCCAGGAGCACAGCTGGGGGCTACCAATCCCCCCAGCACTGTGCTGACAACAGACCAGTATCACCCTCCAGGGCTGCGTGCCCCCAAACCAGCCCAGCAAGCTCCAGCCCTGCTAATATGGGTCCTCCTGAATATACAGAAGAAACAGGGGATAAAAGGGTAGCTATAGCACACCTAACTTTTCATGTGACTGCATGAGAGAGATGCCCTAAGCTTGCCCTTCTGGATTTGCATTTCTCTTTAATACCAAGGAACTCAACTCCCCACCTGGAGCCCTGGCCTCTCCAGGGCAGAGTTCAGCATCAGCTGCTCAGCAGAGCAATCAGATCCTTACCCCTTGTCACTTAAGACTTATCAAATCACAGAGGGAAGTGACCTGTTTTCAAGAAAAAAAGACCATTGCTTAATGTCATGAGCCTATTTGAGACAGCTGCAAGGGACAGGCTGAATACCATCAGCACCTGCACAGACAGGGCCACCTCACAGGGGCTAAAGGCCAAAGTAAACCCTTGTGAGCGAAGCAAGTTCCATCCCAAAGCAGGACAGGGTCATTTCCATGTTCCATGCTACCAAATCCATATATTGTCATTTATCTCTTGACAATACTATCACAAGACACTTTAGTGGACCACCTTCAGCTTTGTCCCCTGCCCAACAGCACTGTGTCTCTTCCTCAGCTCACCCTGGCAGCTCCTTTCACTATTTCCAGCCTCCAGCACCCAGAGCTGAATGTGGGTGGCCTTGGGTGCCTCAAATCCCAAACTGCAACCTGATTTCCCAACATAACCAGAGCAGGTAGGATGCTTGCAGAGCTGTACAGCCCAAACACCTTGTGACATGCTGATCCTCAGCCCTGTTTGGGCTAAGCAGTGGGACACAGCAGTCCCACACTCCTCAGGCAGCCCAGCACACCCAGAACATGTTGGCATCTTGGGCCCACAGCTGGATGTGGGAATCTGAGAGTGTGGTCCTGCCCCCCAGCAGAATTTCTGCTTTTCCAAAGATGTTTGTAATTTAATGGCATTTTAGTATAAAGCAAATAAAACTGAAATTAAAGAAGAAAGGCACTTTGAAGGGAAGCAGAAGTCAGCCAAAAGCCTCCACAATTAGCAAGAGTCTCCTGCCGTGAGCCAGCCTGGGCAGAGGGGATGGAGGCTTTTCATTCCTGCAGATGGGAAGCCCCCAGCCCCCTTGCCAAGATTTAAAGCCAGAAAGAACAGATTTCCTGGACAATTATAGAATAAAAGGGAATATGGCACTACAACAGCCATGATCAGTTCTCTGCACAGTAGCAGGGTTGCACAGACCCAGCACCAAGCAAAGCCCAGGCTCCCCAGGGAGCCCTCCAGCAGAGTCTTCTTGCATCCCCATGGCCAGGAGCTGCAGCAGAAGATAATTCTTCCCCAGCTTTAACATTTTCAGGTACTATTTGCAAAGCAAGTGAGGTCTTTTCTTATGTTTAGAGACTAGAGCCCAAGCAGAGCACCTTGCATCTGTATTTACATCCTAGTGATTTGTTTCCCACCCTCCAGGAGCAGTTGTTAGAGTACAGCGCATCACAGCATCAGCCCACTCTCCAGTGGGAACAGAATTTAAAAAGGATCCAATTTAAAAGGCTGCCAAACAGAATAACACCCTACATCTGCTTCTTGCATTACACTGGTGATCCCCAGCAAGACTGGCCTGAGGAGAATCACCCTCCTCACACCTCCCAGGTTTGCTGAATCAAACAAGGAATTTGGCAAGCCACCTATCTAGGCAGAAGCAAACTTAGGTTTTTCCTGTTTAATATTAAACCAGTTTTTTTTTGTTTCAAAGTAACAGGAAAACTGGCTCCCTCCACTAAGTTCAGATGTTCACTTCTACAAGAAGAACACTTCTACAATTGCCGGGAAGAGATTTTTGATACATCCCATGTTACGGGGGAGAAATAAAACTCTCCATGTCCAGGAGGCTCAGGCTGAACCCCAAAAGCCGAGTGCCCCCTCTCACAGCACAGCCCCCCAGCTGTGTGTGGACACCTGCCCCCCGTGCTGCACAGCCAGTCCCACCTTCCCTCTCCTCCATCCATCCATCTCCTCCTGTTACTCCTCCAAAACAGCCCTCACTGGAGCACTTGGAAAGGGACAGGCCAAAGTAAAAACAGAAACAAAGCCATGCAATAGACATGCTTGAACTCAAAGACAATCTAAATCTCTTTAAAACACGCTCTCTTCCACAATTATTTCTTCGAAACTCAGGATACGTGTTTTCTCTTTTCTGTCACAGCTTTGGCAGATGAATGAAAAGACGGCAAACAGCTTGTGTGCATTACAACAGTATTTTTAAGTTACAGCTCCTTTCAAACGCACTCAGTGTTTGTTCCAGAAATTCAGCAGCAGCTGCCCAGGGGAGCTCGGCAGTGCTGCAGAGCCCGACACGCCGGGAAGGAGAAGCAGCTCAGGGCACCCAGCCCTTTCCCGGGGCAGCCGCAGGGCCATGGAAACGGGAGTGCCCGAGGAGCGTGCCCAGCTCACACACAGCACCTCATCCATCACACAGCCCATCACAGCGCCTCGCCGCCAGCCTTCCTGCATGGGGGATGGTTTGTTCCCACATGTATCTACACACAAAGCCTATTTCAAGCTATCGGTGGCGTCTTCGCAAAGAATTTTCCAGAATACATATTCGTGAGGTCAAACACAAGTGTGAGTACACTTACACAGTAATTATTACCAGCCCACATAGACCCCAGAACACTACAGCCTGCATGGAGAAACTTCTTGCTGACTTAACTCATGCCTTCTTTAAAAACCCCAACAGCCTGTGAACTCAGTCCAGGGCACGAATCCAAACCCTGTGAACACTAAAAACTTTGAAAGCAGATCCTTATGAATTAACATCCAAAAAAATAGTGCATGGAGAACGCTGTAACACCGGGGGAAGCAGCTGAAACAGTGCAAAGCTCAGAGGGGAGCACTAAATTGAGAGTATATAGAATAATCTGGAGTAGAAAAGAGCCCAAGCGCTGCCCCCCGCCGGGCCCGGGCAGAGCCCGCCCGCCCCCCATCACCTGCGGCCGCTCCCCGCTCCCCCTGCGAGCTCACCCTGGAGATGGTCAGCGGGGCGCTGAAATCTTTACCGCCCACCAAACGAAAACCCCACGGCGAAGGGCCACGCAGGACCACCGAGTGGGCCATAGCGGCGGCGGGCGCTCCCTGCCCGCGGACTGCTGCAACCCCGGCTGCGACTCCGGCTGCTACTCGGGCTGCGAGCGCCGGCCGCCGCTCCTGAGCCCGGGCCGGGCCCAGCCCGCCTCCCGCCACAGCCCGCCCTCAAGGCGGGCCGGGGAGGCGGGATGGAGCCGTCTCGGCCCTCGTTGGGCGAGCTTCAGCACGGCTTTCCCCCTCAAACCTTTTGTAAGTGGGGCTCGGAGCGTCTACTCGCAGTGGTAAAGTCGCCGTACTTTACTGGTAGTAAAGCATACGGTGTGCTCAAAGCCCCCCTCAGTGCAGTTTCATCCTCTGCAGTGCAAGGAAAATGATGCAATAGGTCAGTAAACGTTTGGTTGTGGCTGTTTTATTCATTACAATAAGTCTCCTGAATGAGAAAAAAGTTCAAGGAAATAAGCAGATTTGGTTTAAAGCAGTTTATGAATCTTTCACGGTCATCACTTGGACAAATATAAACTTCCAAGAAAATAATCACAGAATCACAGAGTGGTTTCGTTTGGGATGGACCTGAAATGTCATCTCAATACAACCCCCGCTGTGAGCAAGGACTCCTTCCCCTATCCCAGGTTGCTCCAAGCCCCATCCAACCTGGCCTTGGACACTTCCAGGGATGGAACAACCCCAGCTTCTCTGGGCACCCTGTGTTCAGGGCCTCACCACCCTCACAGGGAGGAATTTCTTCCTAATATCCCACCTACCCTTGCCCTCTGTCAGTGTGAAGCCATTCCCCCTTGTTCTGTCTCTCCAGGCCCATGCTCCAAGTCCCTCTCCAGCTCTCTTGGAGCCCCTTTAGGTACTGGAAGAGGCTCTCAGTTGTCCCCAGAGGCTTCTCTTCTCCAGGCTGAACACTCCCAGGTGTCTCAGTCTGTCCCCACAGCAGAGATGCTCCAGCCCTCAGAGTATCTTCATGGCCATTGTACCCCAGTATTACTGTGTCCTTGCAGGGGTCTCTGGAGCAGCACCTGGCACTGCAGAGGATCTCAGTTTCCCGGTGGCACAGCTGGATCAGTGACTGTTAGAGCACCAAGGAGATGTCCATGCTGCCATTGAGTGTTTAATGGGATGGTTTGCAGGCACAGAGTGGTGGGTTGCAGGTGGGGTGAGTGGTCAGCAGAACTGCAGAGCATGTCCCCCAGAAGCTGAGAAAAAATCTCCAAATATTTGTAAAATTTCCTTTTCTTCCTGGAAAGGGCAGGACCAGAATATCCCACTTGAAAAAAAGGAGCTAACAAAGGATTCATTGTTTAAAAGTCCAGTTTCATTGAGCACCTTCTCGCTGCCTGGTTTCTGCAAGTTTGATTTATGTGCCGTTTGCTGTGAATGCTCTTTGCTTGTGACATGGGAAGGTTTGTGTGACTGGTGCATTGCTGTGCCCATTTTCTGGGCTTTGGTCTGGGACAGGGGTCACACTGTGACTTTTAAATAGACTTCTGAGCTGTCCTGCAGCTTTGGGATATAGCAGCATGAGTAGAGTCTACATGCTGCATCACAAAGTTGGAACACAATAAACTTGGTTTGCTTTGCTAGGAAGGTGCCTGCAGAGGAGGTGTCCAGCTGCAGCCAATACCAGCAGAGCTTTCCCCTGCTCTTTGTTCCTCACAAGCGCCTGCCTTCACCAACAGAGGCTGCACAGGCTGACTTTTGTCTGGGTGATGAATCATACCTCCTTATTCCTGCATGATATCACCCAGCTTTCAGAAGCTGGGAGTAGGCTGGTCTGAGGTTTCTTGCTTGTGTTAGAAAATCCACCCAGCCAAACAGCAAAATTCCTCTCACAGAGAGCTGGAGGACTTGATGTCCCACCTCTCCTGCTCTCGCTGTTCAGTGATGAAGAGGATTCTCTGAAGGACAGAGTTAAAAATGTGCACAAATGCAGTGTGTCGGCAATGGCATCTCCTTCCTCTTAGGAGAGAAAAGAAAAAATTCTTGCTGTGAAGGGCACTAAGTTTACTGGAAAGTAGCAACAATAAACCAAAGATATGGGAAAAAAAAGAGGAAAAAAACGAAACCCGCAGTTGTGTAGAGTCAAACATTTCCCACTGCCACCCGCTGGAGCTCCATTCCCTGGGTGGGTTCTGAGCTGCACCCTGCTGTGAAGGGCAGCTCCACTGTGCAGCAAAGCTTCAGGGGTTCCAAGTAATTTGCTGGCAGAGGCAAGAGATGACCAAAACACAGAAATCCCCTCCATTAGAGCATTCATTTCAAAAGCAGACAGGAAACTGCTGGCTCTGAGGCACTTTCTCTTCAAGGCTTTTTGAATGCTCAGTCCAGATCAGTCCTTATGGAACTGATGCCTCATCTAAAACTTAACCCAAGTAAAACAAAATTAGCCAAATTGGTATAAATTTGTGTGTGTGTTTATTCCAAATGAGTCTATATTCCAGAATACACTACACTGTGTGAAGTAGAGGCAGTTTTACTATGAAGAAAACTATATGCATTTAAATTGCTCCTGATGGAAAGTGTTCACATGCAGAGCAGCTCTCAGGATTCAGAACTGTATCAGGAACTAATTTTGCACCTCTCTGTCATAGATGTTTTTCCCCAGGATGCAGGGAATGAGAACATTAGCTAAAGAGGTCCACGGTTCACAGGTGCCCCATGTTCTCTCAGCTGTTCACACACCTTTTCATATGTGCTTTCTTTGAGCAAAGCAAATGTGACTCTGCAGTCTACAAAGGACCCAGTCAGCTCTCACTTCAACCACCTAAAGTGGGCTCATAAATTTCTGGTTTTGTCTTTGACAAGGACATAGAATCAGAGAATGGCTTAGGTTGGGTGGGGGTTGGAATAAGTTGATCTTTAAGGGCCCACCCAGGACAGGGACACATTCCTCTAGAGCGGGATGCTCAGTGAGACTTTTTCAATTCTATTTTAGGTAATTTCTAAAATCTAATTGGAACTAATTGAGAGAAATTAACAGGACCAACAGCAGCTGAACCTTGCTGTGGGAGCAAGCCTCAGCAGCCAGCTGAAATACAGTATTGCCAATGTGCTCATTCTTCAGCTGAGTGCTGAAACCCTACAGTGAGCTCCAACAAAGACCACACATTATTCAAAGGGAGGTCAAACATGTTCATGAATTCAATCTCATCACTCTGTTCACTTTATCTTTCCTCTTCCCGATATTTTCCTTGATATTTGTTTCCAGTATTTTTCCACTCCAGAGACTTATCACCTCTTTGTTTCTGTTTTTGACCATTCCATTCAGGCTCTACTTTGCCACCAGTGACATTCCCGGTTTCCTTCCTTTGTTATCACAGACCGACTGGGTAAACTACGGATCTCTGTGTCCCATTTTGAATGAACATTCACGTTTTCCATCTGCCACCCTCCCAATATTTAGCAGAGGTCTTGTGTTTATCTAAGAGTCCTGATAATGACCCTTCAATGCTTTGTTTTTGAACATCTGTCCATATGAGAGTGATTTAAAGCATCATTATGGCTCAATAGTTCTTCTCCAGTCAGGAGATTTTCCTGGTTGTACAAATTGCCATCAGGGCTCTGGCTGTTTCTGCTTAGAGCCATTTCAGTGGCTGAAGTTAGTCATGGGTTATCCATCCCTGGAAGTATTCAAGGCCAGGTGGGAAAGGTCTTGGAGCAACCTGGTCTGATGGAAGGTGTCCCTTCCATCTGGAATGAGTTTTAAAATCCCATCCAACCCAAACCATTCTGTGGTTCTATGATTTAAAAGTAGCTTTAAGCACCAAACTAGCCATTAGCCTGTGGGTTGGCCTTACCAACAGCCACACTCCTGTTAAAATTGGTTCTCAGAGGCTCATGTTTGTGTTTGAAAATCATTTGTTGTGAATGGTTATTTCTATTTTTTAATGCTGCTTACTTCACTTCATATTTTTGATTGGAAATGGTCCCTAAAAGTGATGCTGATAGTATGAATAAAAAATCGTCTTGGGAATAAAAAACTCCAAGCAATGTTTCATGGCATTTGTGCAATTTGCCCTTCCAGTAGTCAGGGTTTCTCAGAGGACAATCTCTTCTCCTTTCTTACATTAATCAGTAACCCTTGATTTTTTCATCTTAATTTCCATTTCCATTGCCTGAATGAGTCCTTTCTGGTGGCTTCCTATCCCAAGAGGATTCATATGCAACAGATTCTCAAGGGTTTCAGTTTATTCCTTTACTTAATAGTTAAAAAAAAAATCCAAAACCTCAACATCCTGTGAACAATTAAAATTGAAACTCCTTACTTGGATTAAGTACAGGCAAATCTCAACCCTATGGCAGCTTTAGCTGCAGGTTTCCAAAGGATTACTTAATTTATAGGCTTTTCAGGATCTCTCAGATCTGAGTTATTATTTTGGCTTTTGAAAGTTCCTTGGCAGATGCCCAAGCGTTGGGAACTGTCATTCTGAATTCTGTTTAATTCATTTGTTTGTCTAAATCATTTCTAAGAAGTTTGTCTCATGGATCTAAGCATCCCACAGAGAAAAATCCAGCTGTGATAGAAACCATTAGGGTAATGAAAGAAATCTTATTCCTCCAGTAGAGTTTCTCCTCTGTAATCACATTCAGCTGAAGGAGCCAGCTGCCTCCCAAGGCTTTGGAGATTTAAGGGATTGAAGCAACCTGGTGTAGTGGAAGGTGACCCTGCCTATGGCAGGGTGTTGTATCAAGATGATCTTTAAGGTGTTTTCCAACCCAAAGCATTCTATGAGTCTATAAAAACTGAGAAGCTTCACTGTGCATGGTCAGGTTAATCTTTGATTTGCAACACTGTGCCACAGGAGCAGAGTCACGAAAGGGATGAAGACAAATCCTTTGCCTTTGTAAGATGTGTTCAGAGGGTAAAATGCAGCAGGGCCTGACACAAAATGCAGTTTATTCTTCTATTCTATATTTGTGAGAAAATATTCTAAGTTATTCTAAGTCTTGCTCATCAGGCTACCAGTCATCTACCAGAACTTCATATGCTGGGGTTTTGTGACCCACTAAGCAGCAAGGATAAGTCCCTACCTCCCAAACACTGCAGACTAAACACAAGATAAGAGCCTATGATGGATTTCCCAAGGGGAGCACCAGGAAGCAATGACACAGCGTGGCCAGCTCACATCAGAGCTCAACAGCAGCCTGTCCTTGATAATGGCAGCTCTGCAGAAGGCTGTGGACAAGGACAAGGCTGACATCAGGGCTCAAAGAAAGGTCACAACACGTTCAAAATGTTACAAACCAACTACTTTTTTTTTAAAAAAATTATATATATATTCCCTTCTTACCAATTTTGCTGGCAAATGAATTGGTTTCATGTTCACCCTAATCTCAGTCTCACTTTCCATCTCAGAAGTCAGAGCAAACAGATGAGCAAGTGCCTGTTAGGTCACATCTGACCTTTCTCACCTTAATCCCCAGACTGAGACTAATGCCGTGACGAGCCGGGCAGCACAGAGCAGGCAGGTGGGGACTGTCCTGCTGCCCTGCCACACTCACTGCTGCCACACCAAAGCAGATCCTTGGGTCTTTTTCACCTCACCTGTGTAGCTGCAAGCCCAAATATAGGGAGCAGATGGAAGGAGCTGGTCTGTTTGCTTGGAAGGGGCATGACCTCCTCCCGGCGGGTTCAGCTCTGCTGACAAGGGCAGGATTAACCCTGGCTCTCACCCTGCAAGAGCTGGAACCTTTTCACAGCCATGCCACTGTGACCAGTGAATGGCAGTTGAGAAAATCAAAAGAAATATTGGCATAATATTGCAAGCAGAAGATGAGATTACAAGTGATCTGCTTTTTCTGCAAGGCTAATTGTTCCCATTATGGGATTAAACTGATTGATTTCACATCAGAAACGGTGTCTGGAAGAACAAAGTCAAAACCTCTGGTCTAATGTGAGTCACTTCACTGAGTAGCTAAACACTGAGATTTTGTTGGTTTTTCTCTTGTGAAATCATGACAGATGTCAGCTGTTGCTATATTCTGCAAACAAATTTGGCACATTTTTCTTTCACACAGTAGAATCCAAGTGATTGTACCTATCCACTAGAAGAGCTCCCCAGCCTTTCTTGGGGATTTCAGCATTTATCACCCTCTCTCTTGACTCTGTTTACAGTGATGCATCCTTTTTTGGGTGTTGTACAGCTCCAGAATGCAGACAACTGGAGAGAATTAAGCTGAATGTTCCCAATTTATGCAGGTCAAGGAAAGTTTGCCTTTTATCGTTCAGAGATAAGTACAGCAAACTAACTCTTTTTGAAAGGCTGAGTTCCACAGATGCCGGCATTAAGATTCAGTGATCACAAAGGTTCCTGTAGATGGATTTCACAGGAGTTTTCCCATTCATTTCAGCCTTAAACTGATAGGGACAGAGGGACAAACAGTATGCTAAGAAAGAGGGGATAAGTTTTGTGATATCTTATCCCAGTATGTTCTGCTGGAATTCATTTAGCCCAGTCCATCAGCTGCTGTCTCACCCCATGTGAAGCATTCCTGCTGTGCTGAGGGTGTTCCATAAGCTACCTGGGGAGAATCCAGAGGGATCAGTCCTCATCTAGTGTAAGAGGCTGTGCTCTGCAAGGTGTAAACTGCACGGTGAGGGCAAAGCAATGCTGGTAGAATAGCTCAGGGTGAGAACAGGACATGAGGCACACAGCTCAGCTCAGCTCCTGGAGCAGATGCTTTCTCCCTCCACTCAGGCTGTTCTTCACCACTTCCAGGACTTTTGCAGAAGTGTCTATAGAGGCCCAAGGCATCTCCTCACGCCAAGGTTCTACTCACTAATGCATGTTTATGTCACATCTTAGGGAAGGGAACATCCCCTTGAAGGACATGGAAAATGCAGTGCATAATCGGGGGTGTTTATCCTGCAGGAGAGAGGTATATTTAACAGTTTGAACTCTCCCAATTTCCTGAATTCACCAGTTCATCAGAGGAGGATTTCCAAGAATCTTTTGAAAAATATTTTGCTTGAACTTTGAGGTGAAATGCTATGAAGTGCTCACACTGGACAGAAGACTAAGCATTCATCATCCACGAGCAAGAAATGAAGAAACTCAAGAATACAAAATGAAGAAACTCCTTCCTGATGTCATAGGCTTTAGCTTACTCCTTTTTTTCTTTGTTACAGTAATGAAACAAATAGACTAAGCCTTCATCTCACTACTAGGGCTTGCAGGCCAGAATTAAGATGTTTTGGTGTCTAAATCCTGCCATTTCTAGGAGAGAATCTCTAGGGCACCAGTTGAGACCAAAAGCAGACAAATAACATGCCAATAGAATTTTAAAGATTGCTATAACAATTCAAGATTGGTCTTCTGAATTAGTGTCTTGTATTAATTCTCTCTTAATATTCCCAAAGTTTGCACTCGTGCACCCAGATTTCACAAATATAACAGCACAATTTCCAAACCCTGAACACAAGCAGTGACTATTGAATAAGCAAAAAAAAAAAAAAAAAAAATAAAAGTAATTGACAATATTTATGTTCTAGCATATAAGTAGGAATTCACAAATGCTTGCAGGAATGTAACATATCAGCCTCCTTAAACAGCCATATCCTGTTTCTTTTGTTTCCTTTTCTGCCTTTGCAGTGACTGTTGCTACAACACCATCCATCACTGCTCCTTTCATCTGTCAGGCCCTCCAGCCACCCGCCCACAGCTCCATACCTGTTTCCCCAGGTCTGAGCTGTCTGGATTTCCCCCGTGTTTGCTGTTTCAGGGTGTAGATGCTCGTCCTTTGCAGCTGGAGCTGTGTAGGCAATGAAGGGACTCCTCTGGTTCCTCAGCAGCCCTCCTGTACCTGCTCGGCCGGTTGCATGAATTGGGTTCAGTCAAGCAAGATTAGATTGGGCAGGTTTTCTCACAGGGCACTCAACTGGGGACTGAAATGATGGTTAAATGGACACAGTCTAGGCTGAGACTGAGAGCCTGGTGGCTGCAGTCAGAGGACAAGACAACATGCATCAACATCCCTGTTCAGAGAAGTTCAAGCACATCTTTCCTCTGCTATTATTAGGTTCTTAGCACTTTAGTTTTGTGGCTGATCAGCTGCAGGATCCTGCTGCTGAAGATGCTTCTCTGCTCTCTCCAGAACATTGCCCCAGGATATCTTCTGGAGCATATTCCTTGAAGAAACTGATACTGCACAAATGCTAATTTAATTTTCTTTTACCCCTCATTCCAAGTATACAGTTACTGGCTTGTGGAAAAGCTGAGCCTGAAATAAACCTTTAAAGTATTTTGAAGGATTTGTCATTACTCAGAGAAGTAGGTCTGACATTCACTTGAGTGCAAGGAAGTGGAGGGAACAAAATGGGTTCCTCAGAAACTGCCCCAGCCGGGCCAGAGCTCTGCCTTCAGCTCCATCTGGGCAACTCATTCAGGCTGAGAGGGCTGTGTCACATGATTTGGAGGAGGATTTGCCCTTGGAGCTTAAAGAACCTGAATGATATTTAAGAACCTGCAAGGCTGTTTGGTGATATTGCACAAAACCTTATCTAGCAGCACTGCAAACTTTGATCCAAGATTCAGTGATGTCAGTAGAAAAGATCCCACCAGTGATGGTGGGAAGGTTGATTCAATGAGTACTTTGGCCATTATCCCAAGTGTCCAGTGGGCATTAGGATCACCAGGGATTCCACCTAAAAAAGGGTCAGGTCTCACTGTTTCTTTTTTAACACATGTGGCCCCTTATGTTCTTCAGCCTATTTCTGCTTTTCTTAGGAAAGGCTATGACCTGACTATGGAATAAAATGCTTTATGTCTGACAAAATAATAAAAATCACTTAAAATCCAAGGAGCATGAAAAACAAATGTTATTAGCATTGAACTGTTTGTCTGCTTCAAGCACAGTATTACACTATGTAATGAACAAACACTATATAATGAATATTATATAGTGCTTTAATTTATTATCAAGAAAATAGTCCCCATCTGCTACTCTAACCAAGGTGCTTAAGAGCCTTCTGCAAACATTAGCTCCAAATCTGTCCTCACACACAGAATAAATGATGTTTAACAAATAAATGAGACTGTGGCATCAAATGGTTAAATAACCAGTTCCAAGACAAACAGTCAGGCTAGAAATTGTACCCAATCTCCTACTTCACTCTCCTGTGGTTTAAGCAAATGATGGATGTGTCTGAAAAACTCACTAGGGACTGAGGGTCCTCTTCTGTCCCATCAGTTGTCCTGAGGTCCAACTGGATATATCAGCAGTTAGCAGAAAGAGCTAATGATGTTCCACCAAAGGTATTTAATCTGTTAATCAGAAAATAACACTTGGTTGCCAAAGAATAGGATATTTTATGAATGTTTAGGCATGCAAGGTGAGGTGTCTCAAGATCAAACAGAACCTAGCAATTCTGATGCTCATAAAATTAGCAGGAAGGGTGAATCACTCAGCTTTTTAAATTCTTCCATGACTCTAATTTAAAGATTTAATATGCGGTTGTTGTTTCTTTTTTTTTTTTTTTAAGTTGGCTTTAAATCTTCACAGTGCTCTAAAACTCTTTATTTATTCTCAGCAACCCAAACATTAATCTGTGGATGTTCTGCTGAGCTTAGCCAGAGGGTGCCCTGCTGTGCAGCCCTGTGCCATGGCCCCAGCTTGCCTGTTCCCAGGAAAATCTCGCCTGGCCCAAGATCCATTGTTTTGTTTAGTTCACCCCAAAACCTTTCACTGCTCCCTTCAGTATCTTAATTTCAGCACTACTTTTAAAATCATCAGTGTCACTGCCTAGGGAGAGTGAATATAAATACTTGGCACAGGTGGACATTTGCTTTTCTGTTTTCATGGATGTGAAGTCAGTTGTGCCTGTTCAGAATGTCTCAGGAGAAGCATGAATAGTTTAAACATGTGTTCAAGGAAGATTTTTAGTTTATGGGTCCCCAGGTATTATTCCAAGTTGTGCTTTGGTAACATTTTTCAAATAGGTGTACTATTGTTCTTGTAAAGGAGACTGAAAAAATAATTGAGGACAGAAGGAATATCCTTCAGAGCACACTTTGCAGAGGAAGTGAAATTGCTGAGTTAGTGCTGGAGGCAGCCCAGCGTGGCTCCAGCCCCTCACCCACCCGGCTCCCCAGGAAGCCACAGGCCAGCCACACTGCAGCCACACGAATCATCCCAAGACAAGGTCAGTTTAGATTAGATATTAGATATTAGATTAGATATTAGATGTTAGAAATTCTTCCCCATGAGGGTGCTGAGGCCCTGTCACAGGTTGCCCAAGGAAGCTGTGGATGCCCGATCATTGAAAGTGTTCCAGGCCAGGTGGGATGGAGCTTGGAGTAAGCTGGTCTAGTAGAAGGTGTCCCTGCACATGGCAGGGGGTTGGACTAGATAAGCTTTAAAGGTGCCTTCTGACCCAAAACATTCCTTCCTGATTCTATGAGGGAGAGATGTGTAGTGCTCTTGGAATGCTGCAGAAAGCTCGAGCATCTTGGTGGTTTGTAAACTGAAGCTGGGATGGAGCAAGCACATAGCTGAGTTAACAGCAGAGAGGTTTGTTTGCATCTGCAGCCACTGAGCTCAACTGCTGATGACTCACTTGGAAATGCTCTGCTGGCAGCTTGTCCCCAGCCAGCACGAAGCCTCCATCCCACCACTCCCAGTGACCCCCTGGCTGCACACACCGTCTCCGTGATGTCGGGCAGGGATGAAGTCCAGCTGACAACAATAGATACCACAGGAAAAAATCCCCAAGAGTTTCTGCTCCTGTGAGGGATTTGACAATGGAAATAGGGGAAGTCCCTTCGCTGGGCTTGGAAAAAAAATTTGGACAGTGCTGTCAGGAAAATATTCTTCACTGAATGAGTGGTGCAGCTTTTTAGGTCTTTTCTGTATTTTTGTAACTATGAAGACAGAATTAATGAGTAAGAGGCCCTTACAGCTGGTGTCCAACTCAACAGTTACAACATTCTGAGGGAAGCACACTTTTTCTTTCCTTTTGGACAATCAAATATGGTATTTTTAGCCTAGCCCCACAGAGAATGTTCTCCTCTGTAATGATGTAAGATTCCCGTTAGCTCATCAGATTTGGTTGCCCACTGTAAAAAGCCAAAAAGAGATAAAATTGAACACCCCATCATGTCTGAGCCTCGGCTCGATGTCAAGAAGAGACTTTTGGCTGCTGAATCAATCACACCCAAGTGGAGGAGAAGGCAGGACACAGAACCCAAACAAACCACAAAGCCTGATTCTGGTTTGAACTGAACTCCTGCTAATGTATCTCTATTTATGGAGTTGTTTGATGTTAGACAAAATATTGAGGTACTTTATGGCTGCTTCATTTGAGATGAAATATGTGATGACTTAAACAAATACCAAAATCCACAAATTATACCCAGGTGGCAAATTTATTGTTCATGTTTTCAGAGGCCTTTTTTCTGTAATCCTCCTCATGGGTGGCTGATTGGCAAGGCTGGATCCCTGGCTGGTGCCAGCCTGTGTAGTTGTGTCCAGTGTACTCATCTGTGCTGATTTGTGCTAGCTAACAATTTGCCCCATGTAATTTCATGTTCTAGTGTTGGATGGGGCTTGGAGCAACCTGGTTTAGTGGAAGATGTCCCTGCTTATGGCAGGGTGTTGGATTGAGGTGAGCATTAATGTTCCTTCCCACCCAAACCATTCCATGACTCTGTGATTCTTTGTAGCTAGAAATCTAGACATCTCCCCTTTTCCCAGCTCCCACTCCCAGCACTGTGTAACTCCACTATAAAGTTGTTATTAGGCAGGTTTTTTCTGTCTTATGTTTTTTCCTCTCATAGGCAACCAAATCACATTCTCCTAAAGCTTTCTATGCAAGAAATTAAAGTAATTTCCTTTGAACATTCATTTGAGGCGTGTTAGTTTATAAAGAAATCTATTTCTCTTCCATCGCCCTTCCCAGGCACTTCCTTTGCATTCCTGGGTAGTGTGTCAGTAGGAAATGCAGGTGCCTCAACCTTTGGCTGCTGGCAACCATCACCACAGGAGAATGAAAGTGTGAAGTTGTGTACCTACAATAGTCAGCCCAACGGTTTTTGAAATCTCCCCAGCATGAAAAGCTTGCAGGTTCTAATTATAGATGCTAAGCACCCTTTTAAAAATAATAAAAAAAAAAGGTTTCCTATTGATTTATAAAAGGCCAGTTCCTGATGTGCTGTGAGCCATCATCAACCTTGGGACTTTTAACAAATGGCTGCTGTGCCCTGTCATGCACGGGGACACTTCTATGATGCTTTGTATAAAACTTGTGTTTTCTTGATGGACATGTGGTCCCTTCTCTGCTGACCCACTCACTAAAAGCAACAGGACATTTTAGGTGGGTGTTCACAGCCAGACAGGAGTTTCAGGTATACATCCTACAAAGATGCCCCCAGATAATTCTGGGGTGTAGAAAAAGCCTTTCTGGCCCATTGAAAGTGCCTGAGAATGAAGTTTCTGAGTGAGGCTGGAGCCTAAATGGGGTTTACTTTTGTTGAATGCTCTGAGGGGCCCCTAAAGACTTTGTACTGGCTCCTGTCCAACCCATGTGAGCGTTCCCGTCAGCGTGGCTTGTGGAGCAGGCCAGGAGCAGTAATGGATTGCTTGCGATATTTCCCAGGCATTTGCTTTATAGTCACTGAAGACAAAGTGTATTTGGTTTCTAATGAAACAGGGATGTTTCTCAGCATAATGAAGTTCCTGCCCTTGTTTTGCTTTTTGTAGGCCAGCATTACGTGACATATAAAACCACTCCATTTGTTTTGCATTGACTGGAAGTAAATTCCCCCATAAGACCACCACTGAGCAGATATTATCACTGAGGGCAGCCCCATTCCCACATTCCTGTCTCCCTGGACCCCCAGCCCTGGCTTATCTCGCTGCAGGGCATTAGTAGCTTGGTGATGCTGGGTGTGCTCATGCAGTGTCCAGCCCGTGCAGGCACAGCACACACTTCCTGGCATGGTGTAGTGGTGTGTCCCATACAGGCACCAAGCCCCAGTTCTGTCAGGAATGTGTCACTCTCATGCCACAGCACATGTTTACTACTAATTTCCATGGGCCTTTTTCAGCCAGTTATGCCCCATGCTCTATCCCACAGTACAGCTGGATGTGTAAATGCCTGTAACATTTCTGGGTGAGTGCAAATGCATGTGCTTTGTTGAGAATAGTGCTTTATCTCATCCAGAAGCAAAACACAACTACATCATAAACCGTGATCATAATAAATAATAAATCATATGATGAATAAAATCATATGCTGGGTGTGAGTGGGATATTCTGGAATCGGGCTTTTAGTGCAAGAAGATTTTTTTTTTTTTGTGGCAATAGTTCCTCTTTCTATGGCTGAGAGAGTCAGTGTTGTTCAGCTTGGAGAAGAAGAGGCTCTAGGAAAACTCATTGCAGCCTTACATTTCTTAAAGGGTGTCCATTAAAAAGAGAGAGAGTAACATTTTGCAGAGGCAGGTAGTGATAGGACGAGAGGAAATTGTTTCAAATTAAAAGAGAAGAGCTTTATGTTTGATGTTAGGAAGAAATTCTTCCCTGTGATAGCGGTGAAGCATCGGCACAGGCTGTCCAGAGAAGTTGATTCATCCCCATTGCTGGAACTGCTCAAGGCCAGTTGGGTGGTGTTTAGAGCAACCTGCCCACGGCAGGGAATTGGAACTACATGATTTTTAATGTCTCTTCCATCCCAAACCATTCCATCATTCAGTGATTGTCCACCTACGGGGCTGATGGTGGAGTGTTTTGTCACTGGGGCAGCTCTGTCAACATTGGTGTGTCCCTCTGAGCCAGCTGCAGTCCTGGCTTTTCTTCCTGCCCTCCTGGAAGTAATTCAAGCCAGGACAGATGACAGACCTGGCCCCAGGCAGGAACAGGTATGTCCCCCTCCCTGGTGACTCCAGGGTCAACAGATGGAGACTGGAAAACTTGTGAGGTGGAGAGAAGGAAGAACTGTTTTCCAGGTTGCAGAGCTGAGACATGTAGAAATGGAGTGACCTGTCAGAGGCCTTTGGGGACAAAAGCATGGTCCATGGCTTTCCAATTGCAGTCCTGTGAATTCATAGAAGCCCATCCTTCCTGCTCCCTGTGTCTGGCGCTAGCCAGCGCCACTTTGAGAGGAGCAGCAGGAATCAGCCCAGAGAGAATGTGCCTGGGGAGGCTGTGCTTCCTTTGGGGAGCCAGCGCCACTTTGGAAGGAGCAGCAGGAATCAGCCCAGAGAGAATGTGCCTGGGGAGGCTGTGCTTCCTTTGGGGAGCCAGCGCCACTTTGGAAGGAGCAGCAGGAATCAGCCCAGAGAGAATGTGCCTGGGGCGGCTGGCAGCTCCCCTCAGTGCTCCCTGATCTTCCAGTTGGGTATTTCCAAAGCACACAGACAATCAAGAATGCTGTGGTGGTTGTTTTCTACACAAAGCCTGCTTGCAGAATTACAGGCTGTGCAGGGTCTCCATTTCCTTCAGTGTCTGGAAGTCACGTTAGGAGCACCTGCTTCTCTTCACGGACAATAACTAACACACAATCCTATATTTCTGCTGCATTAAATGAAGGGATTATTCCCTAAAGGACTCAGTACAGAATTCCTGTGTTGTTAAAGATGTGCCAACATTTTATTCACAAATCTTTGGTTCCCACCAAAGTTAGTGGAAAGATGCCTTTTAACTTGCTGGGGCCGTGCTGGGGCCCTAAATGGAGTTCACTTCAGGATAACCCTGAGGAAACTTTTTTTTTTTTTTTACCTTAATGTGGAAAGAATCATATATTCCACTTGCTGTGATTGCCAAGGAAAAAAAAAATGTGGGTTTTTATTTTTATTTTTTAGCTTGAGGCTTTTTGCTTTTTTGCTCTAGGACCAGGTGCTCACAAATGTATGTATGCTGGTCTACACTGTTGGTATAGTGCTACTATTAATAGCAACCTGACCAGAAAAACGAATCTGGTCCTGTTAAGAAACATGTTACATAACTCTCAGTGTATTGTGTGTATCTTGAGTTGAACCCAACCAATCTTGATTAATTAGTTTGACTTCTAAATCTACAGCTGGAGTTAAATTCAGGGCAATGTTCTACAGAATCTGATTTTCTAATGAATTCATATAAATGTTTCATTTAAATGAATGCATCTTCAGCTTGGATGTATTTTTTTTTACTTTTGAAATAGACTCAGAGGATCATAAGGATTTGTTCTTTATTTATTCCTTGAGCCTAACCAGCAAAATGTTTTCCTTTTTTTGTTTGTGATAGTAGCCAAAAGGGATGCTATAGGTCTCAGACTGCAGCATTTTGGGTATCAGAGGCTGTCTTTACAGAAGAAGACAAGTTCAGGTTGCCATTGGAGTTGTTTATTAGGAACCCTGCCAATTAAATGCTGAAGATACGCTTTGTGTTTACATCACTTGGTTGTACTGGGCTGTGCTCACCCTGGCTAAACACAGTTTATTTTCAGCTGCTGCCCTCTCCTCCCCTTCCAGCTGTTTGAATTACTGTGCCCAGCGTGAAATGCACGGAGATATTTTAGCAGAACCCCCAAATTCCTGTCACCACCTTCACGGTGGTGGCAGCTGTGAGTCCTGGCTTGGAGCAACATCACCGAGAGGCTGGAGCCAGCAGAGCTGACCTCGGCTGCTGAATCCTGAGGAGCAGTGCAGGGAGCAGCTCCTTCACTGCCCTTCCCTGTGGCTGGAAAGTGCCCGTGGAATTAGTCACTCACACGGCTCCGAGGAGCACTCACTCAGCCTCTTTGCTTGCTTTAGTCTGGAGAGTGCCTCACTTCATGAAGCTTTGCCAATTTGTCTCAGCTCACTGCAGGCCCCACGCAGTGGCTCACTGCTAATTATTTCTTTGAGGAAATCAGAGGTGGTTCTGACATGTGGATTTTTACTGGCACAGACAACACAGGAGTCTGGATTCCATTTCACCCAGCAACCCAGACATGGCAGAGAGGACAGGCCCAGACAGGGACCCTGACCAAGGAGGGTGTCCATCTGCGTGGAAAACAAGCAGGTTCCTAAAAGGAGCCCAGTGGGTGCACCAGTGGGGACAGGACAGGTTGAGGAGGGCAGAGGCACAGAGTACCCCAGCTGCTTGCCATGACAGAGCAGGGAACACGTCCTCACTTGTCACCACTCCTCTCTAGGGTTAGCATCCTTGTCAAAGGGAGCTGGCTAGCTCTGCTGCAAACATCCCCTTGTGCAAAGAGCTCCACACAGTCAGGCTGCTCTGTGTTGTGCCCAGTGCAGGGTGGCTGTGCAGGGGCTGAGGCAGGTCACAGCCCTTTGCCCTGCCTCCTCCTCCCTCTCCCTGTGGGACACGCAGCTTTCTCCTGATAAAAGTCAAGGAATGATTTGAGTTGGAAGAGACCTTAGAGATCATCTCAATCCAAGCCCCCTGCCACAGGCAGGGACACCTTCCACTACCTCAGTTTGCTCCAAGCCCTGTGCAACCTGGCCTTGGACACTTCCAGGGATGGAACAGCCACAGCTTCTCTGGGTAACCTGTGCCAGTGCTTCCACACCCTCACAGGGAGGAATTTTTTCCTAATATCCAATCTAATATCCATCAGTTTGAAGCCATTCCCCTTTGTTCTGTCACTCCAGGCCTTTGTCCAAAGCCCCTCTCCATCTCTCCTGAAGCCCCTTTAGGCACTGAAAGGGGCTCTGATATCTCCCTGGACCCTGCTTTTCTCCAGGCTGAACAAGCCCTGCTCTCCCAGCCTGTCCCAAGAGCAGAGGCACTCCAGCCCTCGGAGCATCTTTGTGACCTCCTTTGGACTTCCTCTAACAAATCCATGTCTTCTTGTTGAAAGGACCTACACCTACGTTCTCATCTTCATCCTCTGCAGGAGCAGAGCGAGGCTTTCCCTGCCTCACTTCTGCACCCCAGTAATTCCCAGCAGCTCTCCTTGGGGCCCAGCTCCCTGCTTTGTTTTCCAAACTGCTCCTTAATAAAGTCAGGAAGACTTAGAGAGGCAGAAATGCACTTGACTCCACCTCCAGACAATAGCTTAGGAGCACTGGGACCTTATTTCTGCTCTCTGAAGTGGACAGCAGATGTGAGCAGGGACTTCAAGCTCTCCTGATAATTTAGTGTAATAATAGTGTTAGCAAGAACCAAATTGCTAACTTGGTTGTGAATAAAAATAATCACCCTGCCAGACCATTGCCATGAAAACTCTAAAAGCAATGAAAACAGACTGGTCTGGAATGAAACCCACTCATTGTATCAGAAGCATCTTGTGCATATTCATTGCCAAGTATGTTGACTTTTGGGTTATTTGACAAAATATGGCCTCAGCTGCTCTCTGCTGTTTGGCACCATGTCAGGAGAACATGGGAAATAGGGAATCCTATTCCACAGACTTTCATAAAGAAGGTGAAGGAAAAAAAAAGGAAAAGAAAGACAAAGGGTATTTTATATAAATTTTTATTATTTTTTTAATAGTAGCAATGATGCAAGCAAGCAATTGGATGGATTTTGTGTGATTTTGATTTCCTGGCTACAAATGGGAATATTTTTTGTGGGGGAGAAAGTTCATAAAGCTTCTCTGCTATGTATCCCTTTGACCTCTGCATTACCCCAGCTGTGGCTGGGATGACAGATATACATCCATGCAGTTGGAGTTGTGAGGTTAAAAGGAAAAGTGACTCATTCAGTATGAAACCCCCAGGAAAAAATCCCTTCAGAACAAGAAAGATGTTAGACCAGCAGCTGAATTTTGGCCAGTTGCTGGACTGACTTATGGGTTAGTGCTGTGCATCCATGGCTGCTTTGGGGTGGGCTTTCTGGACTAACTCTTTAGGGGCACAGGTGCTCACTTCTGTTGAGAATGTGGGGGGGCAAGCACATCCTGTCTGCACAGGTCCTGCAAGGACACACAGCACGGTGCTGGAACAGAAGCAGAGTTGGATTTGAGAGGACTGAAGGAACCCTTGTTCTGTGCCTGCTGTGGGAGAGGCCCCAGCTGGTGAGGATGTGTGTCATGCAAGCTGGTCCTTTTTAGGGCAAAGACACAAAGCAAATGGACTTTGACAGTTTTGCATTGACAATTCCACTTTTTGAAATACCGGGCATGATCTCTCAATTTCTATGGTTTGTATATGGTGTTTGAAATCAGGCTTTTCCTCTCTGTGCTTTTTTTTTTTCTTTTTGTTTTGTTTTGTTTTGTTTTGTTTTGTTTTTGGTTGTGTTTTTTTGGTTTTTTGGGTTTTTTTCTTTTTTTTTTTTCTTTAATCTGCTTTTTAGGGAGAAAAAGTGGCATTTACAGCTCTCTCTGTGTAAATCAGTTTTATTATAACCATTCTGAGGACAGCTTCATCCTCTCGGTCACAGTTCTGTGCTGGAGATGTGTCATGTAATAACACATTCCCAGCTTAGTGGAGGAGGGACCATCTTGAACTAGAGAACTATCCCAAGACAGTTATTCATCACTTTTCATGCTGTAAATGAATGGATTGGAAACAGAATTGCAATGGCAGAACTGACCACCATCACTTCCATCTAGTTTACACCTTTGAATCCTTTGATTTCAATGCTCTGCCCTTATGTCAGGCAGTTCTCAGCTGCCTGAGCAGCCTGGGTTTGGGTATCAACATGAGAAGCCTCATGGCTCTGCCTGTCTGCCCAGCAGGGTGTTAGGGTGTTCCCACCATATCCTGGATCTCTGTGAAGCTGATCCTTTCATTTGTTGCTCTGTTTGAGCCAACACTTACAGTATTCTTGCCTGCCCACATGCTTGGATCTCCTCGTCAGTCACAGACAGAGCCCTCTGTCCTGGGCAGAGGGAAAATTGCATGTTAAGATGGAAAATACCAATAATGTTGTTGAATTTTGTTGCTGTGGGAACAGGAGCTGCCCATTGTGAAGGATGCCCAGAATTCTGTCTTTAAACAATGACATGGAAAAAGAATGAGACACGGAAGGCCAAGAACTGCTCTGTGGGTTAGTTTTCTGTTTCTTTTGACCTTTAACTGTAAATTGTCCCTTTTATGACTGTCTCATAATATAATCTTATATCGTACATAATTTTTCATGCTCTTGCATTAATAAATGGGATGATGTGTTCCACTTCTTCTCTCTCTCTGTGACCTTCTGTGCCTAAAATACTTGGTTGAGAGATGAAAGATACTATTTGCCTTCATCCCAGATAAATATCTTGTGTTAATGTACTAATGCATGAGCATCTGCAGTCTGCACCCACATGTCAGCCATGATGGCTTTTCATCTTTCAGTCTGATGACTGGGTTGCTTTTATTTAGGAATGAGTAGGACTCAAAGAGGAGGTGAATAATTCTGTGGTTAATGAGCACATCTGGAGATATGAAAAGCCAAGCTATGAAGGAGGAGGAAGGTCAAACTGCTCCACACATGTCCTGCAGACAGCAGGCCTCTGCTGAACTCCCTGGTGCTCGTGGAGGTACTTAAAATAGCCAGGGCTGATTCCCATCAATGCTGACAGAATGGAGCTCAGTGTCATACCCAACTCCAGAGCCAATGTTCGCTGTCTCTAAAGTCCTTTTCCACCACTGGGAACCACCCTCTGCTAATGTATAGCTGGTTTGATGTGTTTGAAACAAACTAAGTTCCACAACTTTGCAGCCAGGCCATGGCGAGGAGCCAGTTCCCATAATTTCTTCACTGGGGCATTTCCACCTGCACAAATGAGAGGCAGGTCAGTGCAAGGCCTTGATGCTCCAGTTCAGCTGCCATCCCAGCTGTGTCAAGGCACAGAAAACACCCAGCAAGCAGTGGATCCCAACGAGGCCCATGATGAACACTCAAAATGACTGCTTCTGCAAAGCTGCTGGGAGTTTGGTCTTCTGCTGGCTTACAGCACGCACATCTGTGATGCATCCCCAAAACACACAGGCAAAGCCAGTGGAGGAGGAGGAGGAGGAGCACGGAGCTGGTGTTAGCATACAGGAGAGGTTTTCCAAGGCAGGGTGGGGTGATTATGCCGTGAGGGCTGTGACAGCGGCGCTGAGCGAGGCCTCGGCCGCCTGAGTCAGCCTTATCAGCTGGGCTGTGCCGCAGGGAGCAGCTCATGGATGTTATGGATGGGCTTGTCAGGGCCTCCCGGCACGGCCTGCCAGCACTAGGCAGCGTCACAGCTGCTGGCCACTTTCCACAGGAGTTTGGAGAATGCTTTTGAAAAATTGTGCAGGGAGGTTGTATTAAACACACTGCCCAGCTGACAGGAGTGTCTGCTCAGCACCAGCTAAATTCCTGCTGTATTTTTAACCTGTTCACTGCCCATTGCACTGTGTAGCTGTGTTAGCTGTCAAGAGCTGCATTAAATTTATTTTTTACTTTGTCTCTCAAGAAGGATTTCAGCCTGGATGCTCTGCTCTCTCCCAGGGGGTGGGAGTTACATGCAGGGTGTGTGTTTCAGGCTCTGCTCGTGCTGAGCAAGTGGCTGATGGTGACCACACGCCGGGAGAGAAGGGAAGGTCTGACCCACAGCGGGGGGCAGTGGATCTTCCCAGCTCAGTGATGCTCCAGGATGCACACACAGGGTGTGCAGGAGACCCCATTCCTTCTCCCTCTGCATGATTCCTCTCAGCTTCCTTCACACCTTCCTTCCACAGCCAATCCAAAATCAAGGTCAGGAGGAGGAGGAGGAAGGAGAGGGTTCTGGTCAGCTCACAGTCGAAAGAGAGACTGGGATGCAGGAAAATGTCCAGGCAGTTATAGGATGAACTTTGGTCTCTACTCACTTTGCCATTCTTGAGAAAGTGTCTCTAAGACTATGAAAATAAATAGTCTTGCTGTGCCTCAATTGTCTTTTCACCCAACAGAGTCTGTGATGCAACTCCTGGCTCACTGGTGTGAGGTCAGACACAGAGCAGCTAATGCTGACATTCTGCTCACCTGCATTCCCACCCAGAAAGTGACTGTGAAATTTAAGTAAATAAATTCAGAAATATGTTCTTTCAGGCTACACAGTTTCTGTAGGTCCCTAGGGAGTGATGCCAAAGGGGAACTCATTCTTTCCTGCTCATTGTTTCATGGCTGTCTGTCAAAGTAGAAACAAAGGCTACATTTAGCAGGAGCTATGACAGCAACTGATGCCATCTGGACCTCATTCTGCTTGTCCCAGTGATTCACAAGGGCTGTCACAAACTGCCCTCCCTTCATGGCCAGCAGATTTCCCTTTCAACTGAATCAAAATGATTCTGTCAAGATAAGGAGAGCAACAATGGCATTACCTATCTGGATGGCTGAAAGCCTATTATTAATCTCACTAATTCTGTTTCACTGTCAAGCTGCTGAGTCAGTCACTGGTCTGCATTTGTGTATATTTAATGCTTTTAGGGATAAAGACAAGATCCTCGAGTTTTGCAGAACACAATTCCATTCTTTTACTTTAAAATAATCATGGCATACATCCTAAATACAGAAATACCCATTGTTTTCCAGTTGGGTTAAAACAGCACTGTTGGAACTGTTGAATCTAATTTCTGAATTTTTTGCTAGTTACTTTGTTACTACACAACTATGTGTGGCAGATGCTGGTATCGTGTTAGATTTGTGTAATGAACAGTGAAATATATTGCTTACACGTGTAGCCACAATATGTTAGCAGAATGTGAGTTTTTATTTCAGTTTGATGTGAGGTAACAAGTACTTGAGTATTATCCTGTGCTGCTTCCTTGGCTAGCCAAGACTCTTCGCTTCGAGGGTAATAACCATTTTACCACAGCCATGTGGAGTTAGTACAGCTACCCTCAGGGGGAATGGATCTATTCTGAGCACCCACAGCAAGAGAAGTGTTTATTGTTTCGATGTTGAGTCTCGGCTATGGAGGCTTTTACGCTGGAAATGGATGCACGGGAATGCAGGGCTAGAGAAGGCACGGAGCCCCTCAGCCTGCTCCAGAGGTGAAGCACCAGGCCGATCCTGGACCGGCTGATGCTGAACCTGGCAGATCCTGGACCCGGCCGATCCTGTACACAGCCGGTCCTGGACCTGGCTGATCCTAGACCCGGCCGATCCTGAACCCGGCTGATCCTGAACCCGGCCGATCCCGGACCCGGCCGATCCTGAACCCGGC
>VZRH01003113.1:376737-455614 GCA_013397555.1 Urocynchramus pylzowi
CCGGGCGCGTTGCGGGCCGGTCCGCCCTGGCCCGCCGCGGTTAAATCCTCCTCCGGGATCCTCGCTCCGCTGCTGGGGCCGGCGGGTCCCCGCGGGACGGGCTCTGGGGGACGGCGGTATCGCAAAGCAGCAGCCCGTCTTTGTTAGCGTGTCAGAGGTGTCATCGCAAAAACAGTGGAAGAGCTTGTTGCCCTTCTCCGCGCTGTTTGGGTTTGATAGGACTGGCATTCCCGGGTGCATGACTGCCAGCTGACTGTGCCAGCTGCATTAACTTGGCTGTGCGTGTTCCCTGCCTGCCTTAGGCTCAGCACAGAGCAAGCGATGGCTTAAGCTTCGTAGAGGTGTTCAAACCCCACTTGTTGTGCTCACGTTGTATTTTATTTTACTCTGAGCTTTGTTTTAAAAAAAATCCTGTCCCTGCACAGTTGTGCAGCTGAGCTGGGGACAAGCCAGGAGAGCCCAGGCAGCTGTGTGTGACCTGAGCGAGGCAGAGACCGAAGCCTCGGTGGAAAAGGCTGTGCAGAGGCAGGGAGAGCAGCTGGTGTGGAAACTGAAGGCACTACCTAAGTGCTACCACAGCTCAGCTGGGCCACAGCAGCTTGGCATGGCATAAGATGGCAAAACATGCCTTTGACTAGACAGGAGGAATTTTATTTCAGGAAGCAAAGAATGTCCTTGTAACCTGGAAGCAAGGAGGAGAGAGGATATGTAAATAAAGGCTATTTTTGGGACTGTCTGACTTTGTGGTGTTTGGTGTTTCTAGCCAATAATCATCCTTCTTCCTCAGTATTAAAGTAGCGTTCCCCAGAAGACATTTTTGTAACAAAACCTCTTGCTCTTTAATTTTATAGGTGCTCTGTGAGGGTGGAGTGGAGCTCAAAGGCTCCTGTGACCATTATCCATTACCAGGGTAATACTTCATCTTTCTGGCATTAAGGACTTGGAAGTAATCCCACAGGTATGTTGTGAATATATATAGCAATCAGTAGCTGCCATTCACATTTCACAAGCAGAACGTTACACTGCGTTGGTAAATTGGCACTGCTGTGACACTAACAGACAATGTGGCTTTTTGCTAATGCCATAATTTCTTGGGATTCAATTTTTTAATGTGACTAATCATACTTTGGGAAGCAGTGCAGAAATTACATAGTTCAGAGAGAGTAACAGCAGAGGGAGCAAGGTTTATCAGTTAGCATAAGAAATTTTTCACTGGAGGTTTAAGTCAGGAATCCAATCTGTTTATAATTTCCATGCTGTGTGCATTGGCAAACTTCCAAAGAAGCAAGCTGTAAACATAGATATTTTTCCTATGACTAGTTTTGATTTTTATGCATGGTTTTCTATATGTCAGAGATATGAGAACATGGAGTGTGGAAGGGGGCATGCTCTAGGGTGATGTTAGAATAGAATCAACCCCTGAGATTTAATGATTTTAATCAAATTGATTTTAATTAAGTTGAATTGAAAGAAACAGTTCACTGATAGTAGACCTTTTAATATGAAAAGAACCCCTGTTATTTCTGAACAGGAAGATACTTTTAATGCTTTATATGAGTAAATGGCAAGTTATTTCAAGTTATGTTAAGTATGGTGATATACTAAAGTTATGGCCTTTGCATAGTAAAATGCAGTCTAAATATTAATGCTGAAAAAATAAGCTGTAGTGAGCCCAGAGTCTCAGTCTTCACCAACATTGTGGGATTTGACTCAGGCTGCTTTATACAGGCAGAGCTTGCCTGTATAAAGATTAAGATTCAGGTGGATTTGTTGTGCCTTAGATTTGCATCAGTATTGTTCTCTACTGGAGTGTGGAAGAAACATTCTTTGTTATGGCTTTAAAAAATTACTGGGAGCTAATCAAGATGATGATGGCTTCTAAGGTGGTTGTAATTTATTTTATGTTTAAAGAAATGCCAGCAGTTTTGCGTGATTGTGCTGTGTCCTTGTTAATGCTTGCAAATAAACAGCTTTTCCTCATTTTCTTTTGGCTTGCCTTGAGAAACACAAGGCAATCCTATTGGTGTTTTTGCTAGGTAATTACAATTGGTTTTTGATGCATATTAAAATGCTTTGTGAAGGGAAGTGATGATGTTGGCATAAGCTGCTTCGAGCAATAAAACCAGTGTGCTCTGGAGGAAGGGGCTGGGTTGAACACTGGTGCATCTGAGTTCATGTGGATAATGAGTTTCAGCTCTGAATTACTTATTTCAAAGTCTTCAGCCAATGGTGTGGGTTTTCTTTCCTTAGAATTTAATAATTAAGAAGTTTTATAGCTGCTATCATGTGCTGGGCGAATCTGCAAGACTTGAAATACTGCTACAAGTGGATGGTTTAATGGCTGCCTTTCTTGGTTGGTATTGAGAGAGGCTTCTCCTTGGCATCATCTTGAACATTTGTTTATAATTAACCCTATCTTTTGGCTCTTAATAAGTAAGCAGTCTTGCAGGTTTTTGGTTTATACCATTTTCCACTTAGATATCATTAACCTTCCTTACAGACATCAGTACTGATAGCAGCTTCATGCCTACTTTTCAAGCTCCATTGTTTGTGGAGGGGAGAGGGATGAAGCCACCTGCAGCACCAGTTCAGCACTCCTTGGTGTGTCTGCAGGCAAGAAGACAGGGTGGAAAACAGTGGCATTTGGAGGAGCCCCAAACAGACCTGTCTCATCCAATAGTCCAACCTCAAATTGCTCTTTGAGGATGGACCAAACTTCAGAGCCTCAACTTTGTGTGCACCAAGAACTCATCAGGGGCCTGAGGTGGTCTTGAATTAGTGATTTGCTTGTTGGATTTCACCATGATATTTAAATGTTGATGCATATGGAAGCAGCTGTTTTCAGAGTGATTTCCCAGGTGTCTTTAACAGCACAGACAAGCACAGGAGAGGAGACAGGCTGTAACCCTTACTTGTGTCCTCAGCTTGTAGGCTGTATTCCAGTAGCTCAGAAAAATGGTATCTTAATCAGATGCTGACAGTATCTGGTTATGATACTTTGTCTCACAAGCTTTATTCCTCTGCAGCAAACTCTGGGTCTGTAAGCGTGGAACCAAACCAGAGAGCAGTACTCTGCCTTAGTGACTTAGAAGAAACCATTGCTGTGTGCTCTGAAAAAATTTTCCCCACCTAGTCTTTGGAAAAAGAGGTGACTTTGCTTGGAGCAGTTTGGAGCATTTAGACTGCACCCCAGTTCCCCATCTCCCCTAAAGAAGCCCCATAACAGAGGGGGGCTGTCACCTTTAACTGAGGAGTGGAAGGACACTGTTGGTTTTTTCCTGGAGTTCATGTGATCAGAAAGTGTTCACATATGAGTACAAGTAACACTCTGGTCTAATTTACCACAATAAAGGGTATGACTTGTATTCTTTATGTTGTACAAACTGGTCTTATGTTGGTTCCACTTAATTTAATTTTCCTGCATGAGAAGTCTGCAAATTTGGACCTGGATGAAGGGCTTGCTTTTTTTTTTTGTCCCTGTTTTTAGTTAGGCTGTCAGGCTGCCTTATTCATGATGGTGAATAAAGGAAGCTGTAGCATATCAGTTTGATCAGAAGTTGAATCCTAAAGGCACTGGATGTAATAGGTATCTATTTCCTCTTCTGACCTGAAAAAAGTCCTCCCTTTTGGCTAAGAGCTGGCCCATGTTCCCTGTGACTGGATATGAAATTCAGAGTGAATGAGAAACTGAGAACTGTGGTACATGTGCAAGCAACTTGCTTTTAATAGGTCAGGTCTCTATTTTTGTATCTTGTTGATTATGAGCTTTTCAGAAAGCTTATTTAGTAAAGAATTCAGTCTAACCTGTGGAGAAAAATTCCATCCTTGTGTATTTTGTCTAGAACTTTTTTCCTTCTGCCAGTGTTCTCTGAGCCTGACAGCACTCTTTCCATAGAAGTAATGATTCACTGAGGTCTTATACTGTAAAGAAGTAAAAAAAACCCAAACCAGAACCCACAAAAGAAAAGCCAGAAATATAGGCAGCATTTGTTCTACAAAGGCTTGTTGTTTGGCATTTCTGTTTGAATAAAACACACTGCCTTTACAAATATTTGTCTCCATTATTGAGGCATGAACTGCTCGTGCCCCTTCTGCCCCTCTTGCCCTCCTTTCAGCTGGAGTGGGGCGGGCACACGTACGTGTTGCTGTGCACACACGCTCCTGCCAGCCAAGACTGTGGTTATTCAGCCTCCTGTAATTCATTATTTGTGTTGGTTTTCCCTGTAACAGCTGTGAAAAGAATGCACAAACAATCTGCCAACCCTGCAGCCAGGTGTCCTGCTTGTTTGAGCAAGAGCTGCTTTCTCTTTTTACTGAGGTCTCTGTTTATTGACTCAAGTAAAACTGAGTGGGATGGTAAAGCTGTTGCAGATCTGCTATAAAGACAAGCTGGTAGCTGTAGTACTTCTTGGCAGAGTTCCTCAGCCATGAGAGAATATGGTGAGGAGGTGCAGGAGAGTGTAGAGTTGTGTTGTTTTGACTGGAATATTCACTTGTAATTGTTCTCCCAGGCTTTATGTTGTGCATCCAAAAAACCACTCCATTAAATGATGGCAGACTATTCAGATGGACAGATGAGGCTTAATATATCCAAATTCATGTACTTCCCAAGTGCACTTGACTTGCTGGGCTTTCTGCTACATCGCTTATTGTGGCTTGTAATGTTGGCAGACCTCTGCATGGCACTATTCACTCAGCTTTATTCATTTCTCAGATTACCCATGTTCTAGTTCTTAACTAACTTAAACAAGCAGTTTGGGAATATGTGGTTTGCAGGAGGGTGAGAAACAGAAGAGGGAAAGGAGAAGACTTTTTGTGATACTGTGAGACATTTTCCTGCTTACTCATGCTTGCAAACTGTTGTGGTAAATTAGTCTGATTCCTTGTAAAGCAATCAAAAGAATAATTTAAAAATAATCATCTTGCCGTGTGATAATGCACAACAGAGGACAGAGCTATTACTAATATTTTTAGTGGTGGTGGCATCACTGAGTATGTATTTGGTCTTTGTTTCTTCTTCTTTGTGGCACTGGTGAGCCCAGCTGAGGGTGAGACTTTCAGTTGTGTTGTGGGCTTGAAAGAAAGAAATATCGATTTTTCATCTTTTGCCTTGTGGATATTTCATCTTTTGGAGGCAGATGTGTGGAGCACAAGGGAACAAGTTAGAGTTATCACAGAGTTGTCTTGATTCCTTCCTCTTTGCTGCATTGCTTGGAATTTCAGGACACTCCATGTATTTTTCTTTCCTTTTTCCCTCGCATTCCCCTTTCTCAGGTTGATTCCATTTTGCCCCCAATAGATGCATTTTTACTGTATTTGAAGTTACTGGGTTGGCCCTGGTAATTTTGAGCCACCAGTTTGCCCAGTTACATTGAATAGGAAAAAGTAATAACTGCTTCCTGAGCTGAGGTGGAGGGTTGTCACCTCCCTTTTGATGCTGTGCAAGGGTGTGCCAAGAGCTCCATGTTTGAGCAGCAGTGCTCCTGCATGAGGCTGGCACTGGTGGCTGTTCCTGCTTGGTGGCCAGGCAGCTCTGGAGTGAGCTGTGGACTGATCCCAGTGCAGTGCTCCTCACTAATCCCCTGGAGAAGGTGCTCTGGTGATCAGATCTCCCAGGAGGCTCTCCTGCATGCCCCTTGCATCCCTTGCTTCACTTGACCCCATCTGCTCAGCCTGGCTTTCCTCCCATGGCCCTCAGGCTGTGCTTTTGGAAGTGGAACAATCTGCTTTCAACATCCATCTCTGGAGCTGGGTTTCTAAACTGGCACAGCCCTTGAAATACAGAAGTTATAAGGGCTGTGCCCAGAGGCCAATATGCTGAGATAATGCATCTTGAATAAGCAGAGCTGGAAATTTCACTTCTAACTTTTCCAACTGTTGCTGCCACTTCTGCACTACAAAATGTTCTATTTCTCTATTTGGCTTTCTCACTATTTGTGTTTCTAGACAGTTTTTAAATAACTGAGTTTTATAGAATGCTATAAACCCATTTAATTTAGACTTTCATTATTATTATTGGAGTATAATTTTTGTGGGTCTCATATTTTCCAGCTCTAGTTATGTCTGACATGGAAGGTGCTGAACTGCTCTTGCAAAAGAGCTTGTTCTCACTGTCTCAGTGGACAATATATTGTTTCCCTTACTTTTCTCATGTGGGCTTTCCAGTGTCTTCCATGTAAATCCCAAAGAGTATGCAAGATAGCATTTGGTACTGTTAAGTAACAGCTCCTATGGTTGAAGAGTTTTTTCAAGCTTTACTAATTAAAATTCAGAGAGTCAAAATAATTTTCATGAGGTTAAAATTACTGAAGATAAAGATTAATGCTTTGGCTTGTTTCTCACAAATAATTAATTATTTTTATTCCTCCTTTTCCTTTTAACTTTTTACAGCTATCTGGAAGATGAAACCCTGGCTGCAGTTGATGTTCTTCCCCTGTGTTTTCCTGATCTGGCACACAGAAGCAGAGTTCTTTACTTCCATAGGTGTGGAAAGAACCAGTGCATGATGTTGTGATGTGGTTATTGTGATTGCTAGAACTGTTAAAGTTATCATCTGAAGCATATGGTTTTCTTCATGTGGCCCTGGCCAACACTGTCTCTATTAGGAAAAGCTGCTCTTCTGTAGCATCAGTGCAATTTTTCTGCAGTTGGTTGACTTAGAACACTGACCAACGTGATTCAAGGTTCTCTGGGGCCTGTGTCAGTGAAATAAAATGGGGTCTGTGTTCTGTTAGGATTTGTGCATCTGTTGTCATCTTGAACAGAGCACACCACCTTATGCTAGAAAGCTTAGTCCTGAATTTGGGTTATGAAAATAGTTTAAGTGGTAACTATGTGAAGTTTTTTTTTCCAAGCACCTGAAATCTCCTGTCTTCTCAAAAAGTTAGTTAGGTATCAGTAGGAAAAATCAGTAACTCCTTTACATTGTGTTTTGCTAGGCCTGAGCAAATCCTAAAGAATTTGCATTGTAATAAATCTATAAAATAATTTGATTTTTATGACAATTTAGTTCCTGTGTTCTAATAGGATCCAACCATGTATGATTGTGGTAGAGCTTCAAATAAGCACAAACTGAGTTTTCTGCTGTTAATTGGTCTAACATTTTCCTGTGGAGCAGCTTGGGGACTTCCCCTCCATAAGGGCATTAGAGGCTGATTAACTGCCACTGGCTGTTCTCCAGAATGTCCTTTGAGTCAGTGGAGCTGTTTCTGAATGGCAAAGCTCAGAGCTCCTGGTGGGTTGTTCTGCACCACTGTGTGGAACTGCTCAGCCAGAGTCTGCTGCCAAGCTCCTCATGTGCCCTGTGGCTGGCTGAACAATATTTGACTACGTGTGTATTATTTGCTTCTGTTTTTCCTAAGTTAAGTAACATTTTATACAAAGTTACCATGAAGGATCACCTTCTCTTTACACTTACCTATTTCTGAACCTTTCCTAACTCTGAAAATAGCACATCCTGCTGCCTTCTATCTGCTTAATCATGCCTCATTCATAATTACTTTGGAATGCTGGAGCTGTGGTTGCATTTATGAATATAATAATGTTCTTTCAGTTTGGGTTTTGAAAAGCCAAGTTTGTCATAGCAATTAGGACTAATATGTTAGCAATTTCCACTAATGCTAATCTGGAGAGTGTGTGTGTGTCTATGAACATTAGTCTGAAATGCCTCTCTGTGTAATGTTAGGCTGTTTCCATGGTTACCCATATTGTAAAGCTGTAACTTTAAATGATGCCAGTGATTACACTTGTAATTTGTTAGTGTGACCTAATCTGTATCCATATGTAGAACAGATGGTTTGGCAGCCACTTGGATCTTTTGTTGCTTTGTCTCCATAACTGTGTGAGTGTCAAACCTTTCTTTTAATTGTCTTGCTTGCACTTGTAATACTAAAAGTAATTCAGAGGCAGAGGAAGGGTCAGAGCAAAGCTACATGAACTGTTGAAGCTGGGACTTCAAAGCCCCTTGAAGCATTTGAATTCCAGACCTGTGTGTCTGATAGCTTTTGTGGTTTACAGGCATTGAAGTGCACACCCTTAATTTGTCTGTTTGTGATGGTTTTAATAGCCCTGGAGCATTTAAGGTTTGTTTTCTGTGCGCTTGGGAATTGTTACTTTTTTAGGTCTGATGAATATTTGCTCCTACTCTTTCTAGGTCAAATGACAGACCTGATTTATGCAGAGAAGGACTTGGTGCAGTCTTTACAGGAATATATCCGAGCAGAAGAGAAGAAGCTCTCTCAGATTAAAAGGTAGGGGATGTTTGTGTAATGAAGGGTGACAAAATGGTTCATTTGTGTTCAATCACACCCCACCTTTGTCACCACTCTCTGATGCTAAATCTTGTTGGTATTTCCTCAGTAGATAATCACAGGGAGAGGATAGGTACTAACTTGGTTTAATTTATTCCCATTAACCTACAAGGGTCCCTGCTTCAGATATCGCTTAGAATTTGCTTCTTCAGAAATGGTGCTCTGGTGGGATCTCCCCACTTTGCCCTGTCCTTGTACCACCACAGGACTCCTGCAGAGAGGACACATCAGAGTCATGTCAGGAGTCTTGTCATGAGAGCTGAATGCCTCTGTGTGCCAATGCTCTGTGCTGTGTGTTGTTTCATGCCATCAGCCCTGCTTACAAGAGCCAAGTGTGCCAGTGGCATTTACCAAATCTCTGGGTTCCTTCCTGTGTTGGCTTTGCCCTCAGGGATAGTTCTCCTGCCCTGCTCTCTTCAGGTGCCAGCCTGGCTGCAGCACATTTCTCTTGTCCTGATTCCTTGGATCACTTGAAAGGTTCTTGCTGACAGCTGACACTGTGTCACATAGGAAGATTGTTAATTCTCCACTAGCCAAATGCAATATATACTAGGGTGTGACAGGAGGATAGGCTACATCACGTCCAGGTTCAGAAGAGCCAAGTGCCTCTAGAAGGAGTTGTGCTTTCCAAAGAACTTCTGAACTCAAGGCTGTATTTGTCAATCTGACCTTCCTTTGGGAGTGAGAATAGAGCTATGGAGTAGTGGAATGGTTGGAATTCTGGTCACGTATACATAAAATGTTCTTTTCTTGAAAAGCTGCCCTTTGGAGGCAAAGCAATATCCTCTTCAAGTATTGGTTAAGAGAATATGTATTCAATCTATCAATAAACTGGTATTTTTAAGGCTCATTACTACTGAGATGCATGCCTACTGAAGTTAGGTTTAAAATGCTAAGCAGGGAAATATTTCCCCTTTGAAAGAGACTATTGTAATTAAACAGCCTCCACTTTATCCTTGTGAACTTGAAAGATTAAAAGCCAGTTTTGACAGTAAAAGTAGCAATAATTTGATCTAGATGTGTAATTTGAATGATCTGAGAGGGAAGATGTGCATTCATAAATGCCTGAGAACAATTTGAATGCACATCTTCCTTCGTAAATCATGTGCACACTTGTCATTCCAGCTGGGCTGAGAAAATGGATCTACTGACCAGCAAATCAGCCTCTGATCCAGAAGGGTATCTGGCACACCCTGTAAATGCATACAAGCTTGTGAAGCGTTTGAATACTGACTGGCTGGAATTGGAAAACCTGGTTCTTCAGGATACAACAAATGGTAAGGAGTTACAGGGGACTGCTGTTGGGAGGCAGCCTTGTGTTCTGGAAAACCACAAGCTTGGCTGTGGTTTAAATATTATTGCCAAGTTTGTTTAAAAAGCGGCTAAGGACTTGCCTTGTGTGTACTGATTACCCAAGTGAGTGAAACTTGTGACTGAAACACATCTTAGTCAAGACTCAAACAGTTTTATTTGGAGGAAAAGGGAGAATGGGATATACTTAAAGTTGTGCTGGTAACTGTTGAGTGTTCTCTTGTATATAAACTGTTTCATTTGCTTTCCCAGTCTGTTGCTTCTCTTGATGATCACTGTTTTTTGACCATGTTGACCAGAGAATAAGATTAAGAATCAAAATGAGTCCCATATTAAACTGGTGGGGATACTTGTATCAGCCCCAGCATTGGAGTTGGCAGGTGCTATAGTCTGTCAAAACCAGGATGATATATGATTGCTATCTCTAAACCTATCCTTCTAAATCAAATGTTTCCAGTACTAATCCTTGGGTTTGCCTCATTTTTTCAAGTGTCTGCCTGAATTTGCTTGCATACCTTTTTTAAGTGGAGGTTTATTTTTACTGGACTCTTGGAAAGTGAAGAAGAGGTGATTATGTTTTTCAGGCACAACACCACATGGTTTTCCTTTCTACTCTGCATATGCTAAAGTTTAGGTACTTGGAAGTTTTTTCCAGACAAGGCTTTTATTGCCTTTTGGAATAGTTATCCTAAATGGAAATAAAGTACTCAAGTCTATTGAATACATCTGTTGCTAATTCTTTTTCTAAAGGCTGCTTTTTCCAGTTTGGCTTGCTGTATGATTGGAAATGGTTGGGCTGTTTTCCTTCAGTTGATGGCTTCCTCTTCTGCCTAACCAACCTGTTGTACAACCCTGATATGTTTACCTAGTGCATTTGATTTTATTTCTGAATATCACCTGGTTGACTTGTCAGGTTTAATTCTCTCACTGATTAAGGCCCTATGCTAGTGAGGGGATCCTGGATCAGGGTCTTTGTCCCTGGAACTGAGACTTGAAAAGCTTTTGTGGCTTTAGAGGTTGGAATGCAGAGATGGAGATCATTGACCAGTACTACAACCTAAAATCAGTTCTCTCTATGGGTATTGTAGGAGATTTGATGAAAGCTATTGAGTTTTCATGTTAGAGAGAGACATTACAGGACAATGAAGATCATTAGATTCACATTGTACATCAGTAATTTTGTGGCACAAGAAAATTGAGTTTAGATATTTATTCTTTATTGTTTACTCATGAGCCATATTTCTTGAAAAGGGACAGAAAACAATGTGTTTATAACTTTAAAACCTAATAAGAGGCTTTAAATCTGGGTTATTTGAAACTTAATTCTCAAACCAGAGCAGATGTTTCCTTTTCTGTGTCAATCTTGTACTGATATTTATTCAAGCTCTGGAAATAACCTCTTTCCCTTTTACTGCAAAGGCTTTATTGCAAATCTTACAATCCAGCGTCAGTTTTTTCCGACTGAAGAAGATGAGACCGGAGCGGCGAAGGCTCTGATGCGCCTGCAGGACACCTATAAACTGGATCCTGAAACCCTCTCTCGAGGGAACTTGCCAGGTGAGTGCACCAAGGTCTCCTTGCTTTAACAGGAAGGAAGTGGTAACATCCTCAAACTCTCTCCAAAAGTCCTTTATAAAATGAGGATTAACTATTTTTGCCACAGATGTTTCAGAAAATTGAGAGATACTGGGATGTTTGATTATTAGCTGAGTCCTGATGAATGTTTGCTGCTGCTGCTTATGAGACACCTACTGAAACAGATTATCAGCTACCAGCACGGTGTTTACAAACTGAATAGGCTTCATTGGTGTGTGGGGAAATGAGCTGACACAATGTTTGTAGTTTTGTAAGTATTACTAGCCATTAATAAGTAACTAAATTTTAAGTCTTACATGTGTGTCTTCTGAGCTGGAGCAGCTGGAAATGAGTGCAGTCATACTCAACTGGGCACCCAGTTTGTTTGAATCAACATCAGCTTGCTTATGCACAAATACAGGTTTATAGTAAAGAGAAACAAGCTGGCTGTGCATGTAGTCAGGCTTTTCTGATCATCTAACAGTGTTAATCTGTAGGTTAGGTGAAATCTGTTAAGATGTTAGTCTGCTCTACCTTTGTCTGCAACAGAAAACACAATAGCTTACCACTCTTAACTTCTGTTGACTTCTCTTTCTTTACAAATGAATGAATTAGAATTAAAGTAGTTTGCTCTTTAATTCTGATAGCAATCACTTTAGTACTGAACTTAAAATATTGTCAATGCATTGCTTCTTAGAAACCGTTTTGGATGATAAAAGTGTGCATTTACAGATATTTGTCAATGTGTCCCATGTATTTAAGGCAAAGGTGCTTCTGTGGATTGCTGAAATTTGTTTTTTTGTTTTTAGGAACAAAATACAGATCCTCTCTGACAGTTGGTGACTGCTTTGGCATGGGGAAGACAGCCTACAACGATGGGGACTATTACCACACTGTGCTCTGGATGGAGCAGGCCTTAAAACAGCACGATGAGGGGGAGGATACAACAGTCAGCAAAGTAGAGATCCTCGATTATCTCAGCTATGCTGTTTTCCAGTTTGGGGATTTGCACAGGGCCATGGAGCTCACCAGGAGGCTGATATCCCTCGGTAAGAACACAGACCACGCTGCTTTAGCTGGGAAGTGCTGCCAGCAGCAGAGCTGAGAACAGTCATGGCCTGTCCCCATTGGTGAGCTGACTGGAAAGGATGTCCTGACAGATGACTTGTAATAAATGTGGGTCCTGGAAAAAAGTCCATTTATCCATGAAGTATCTTTAACAAGCTGTCTTATGGTCCATGTTGTTGTTACCCAAGGCCCCAGTGTGTCTGACTGCACTCACTGCCTGTGTGCTTTGCTGGAGTGCTCTGAGGTGCTGTGGTTGGCAGTGCTTAAAGCCTTGCTTGTCTCAAGTGGAGATCAAGGCTACTACAGATGTAGGCGGTGCTGCACCTTCTGTCAAGTCTTACTGACTCCACATATACCTCTTTATTCCTCAGTGCAGGTACTCATGGATGCTGCAATACTTTGTCTGGGATCTTACAGTATTTCTGAATATTCAGAACAAACTGAGTTTTATTTCTGAACTCCTTTTATTTCTGAACTGTTTTCAGCTTTCCCTTGAGTAAGCTAATAAGCTTCCTGTCCAGCTTTGCCTACTTCCTGCAGTGGAAAGGTCTGTCCTCTTCATTTTGAGTTAACATTACCTGTGCTAGGTATTTGATGGGTTTTTTAATGAGCTGTGGTCATTAGTTTAGGTATTAGCAGCATCCTGAGAGTGGGTGAAACCTTCCTATTGAAAAATATTTATTAGTCTAATTTCCGCAGAACTAGAATTCTTTAATTAAAACTTACAAGAATATGACTATGCATTGAGTCTAGCTCTATGGGTTTAGCACTGATAGCAGAATACAAATCCTTATCAGCAGCAAACAGTGGAACACAGTTGGCAGTCCCTTCAGAAAGCAGCAGCTTCCTCTGCTCTGGGCTCAACTTCCCTATCTGGCCACTATTACCCTGTGCTCTAATGAGTGGTGACTGGAGTGAGCTTTTGGGTTGGTTCCATGAGATAAACACAGTAAAGTTGGGAAGGCCAGAAGGGAAAGAATCTGTTGTAGGTAATGATATTCAGAAACACAGATGAACAAGGAATTGTTCCTTAGTTGTCTGGGGTAAAGGTCTGTTGATGATGATTATTGATTCTAACCAACATCATTAATAAATCACTAGTATGTCAAAAGATGCTAGTGATCCAGGCTCCCTCCCATATAACCCTGTTATATAACTCCCATATAACCCTGTTAGAGCTACAGATGGATGCTGTAGGTGGGCTTGGAGCTTCCCAAGCTGAGAGAAGTCTTTGGGACTGAAGACTGTGGCTGGACTCCACCACAGTATGTAGTTAAAGTGTGCTTGTGCAGTGTGGGTGAGGAGCATGGTGAAAAGGGGAGCTACAGCAAGTAGGCTACCTTGGTCTCTGCTCATGAGCTCTGGTGATCTGCTTATTTTGGGTAGAACTGGGCAGAAAAGTTGAGAGAAAAGGAGGAATGTGAAGAACAAAAACTTGTGTTCTTTTTCTTGGAATACAAATTTTGTGATGGGTTCTTCCAGAAAAGATTCTTTTATATCCTGAGTGCACCTCTCCTTTGCAAAAACAGAAGCTTCCCAGTGTGGATTTTCAGTGCAGACTGAAGTCAGTGCCTTTGTTTGCCTGATAATGCTTTAGGAAGGGAAGAATTGTTGCTGTCTTGATACAGGGACTTGTTTGTACTAACAGTTCCTGAGTTTGCAAAAATCACCGTTTCTCTCTGATTTTCTCCCAATGAAGACAGCACTCATGAGAGAGCAGGCAGTAATCTGCGGTACTTTGAGAAGCTGCTGGAGAAGGAAAGAGAGGAGAAGGAGAAAGACAACTCAATAAACAAGACTGTGACAACCACAGAAGCCGTGGTGCAAAGTGGAGCCTATGAGAGGCCTCTTGACTACTTGCCAGAGCGGGATATCTATGAGGCCCTTTGCCGAGGTGAAGGGGTGAAAATGGTGAGAGACAAGAATTTCTTGACTATGCTGCCTTTGCATAAGGGTGGTCAAGCTTGGTGGGTCATGCTGTGTTTTTCCTTCTGTGAAGCTCTTTTTTTAAGAAAAATTTAAGTTTGGTTCTGTCCAGGCTGAGATTTTTATCTTGTCTTGGCTTCTCAATCTTTAGCTGTTAAGCACAAACATCTCTTAGCTGTACCTCTTAAGGGTTGTTGAAAATTGATTCTCCTCAGTCTGTCTACTCAGCTTTTTCAAAGTCAGCTGTACAGATACAAGAGGAGGCTTTTTCCCCTGAGAGCTGATTATGCTTTACCACACTCAGGGAATCACATTATTCCTTCCCTTTTGCATCTTAGACATGTTCTTCTGGAGTGACTATTTTGACCAAGTGATTTCCAGTATCTCTCAACAAATATTGCTTCAGTTCTTAGTCTAGGGAAAAGAACCAGTTTATTTCATCTATATAGTCTTAATTATGAAAACCAGACTTTTTTTGTACAGCTCACTGCTTGTGTAATTCTTGATCTGTAACCTATTAGGGTTTAATTCCCCTAAAAGTTAGTGTTTCAGATGCTGCTCAGTGGTATTTGGAGCAGGATATGTTGTTTTTAATTGCAGAATCACTCTTGTTTGCCTCTTGTATCTTCTGGTCACCTGATGGCTTTTACAATGTGTGTGGAATGAAGATCATCTTCTTGTCTTGCCTGTTTGAAATTCGAGTGTTTGAGCAAACAATGCTTTGTTTGGCATTTTGTTTCAGACACCTCGAAGACAAAAAAGGCTGTTTTGTAGGTACCATGATGGAAACAGAAACCCTCATCTGCTCATAGCTCCCTTTAAAGAAGAAGATGAGTGGGACAGTCCTCATATTGTGCGATACTACGATGTCATGTCTGATGAAGAAATTGAGAAAATTAAACAACTAGCTAAGCCAAGGGTAAGTTTCCCTTTTTCCATCTCACTAATGGCTGCTAATTCCATGCTTCAGTCTCTATTAGCAAGGACTAAGCAAAGGATTTGAAAGATCTGGTTTCATACTGCAGATGATACACTGCAGCTGTGAGCCTAAATGGAATGATTTTGAAACTGCCTGGTGATGTAGGACCATATAGCCCAGGCTCCCAAAGGTATTTATGCATTGTTGCACTCAATTATGCAAAGTTCTCAGAAAATGGCTTAGAAAGCTTTAAGAAATTAGAGCCTAGACTTGAAAAGATAAATGTCTGACTTAAAATGATAGGAGTAGGAGTGCAATATGTCTTGAGTCTGCCTTTTCAAATGGAGCCAAACTTAAATGAAATTTAAAAACCCCAAATCTCAAGAGAAGTGGAAAGAAAAAAATTCAAGTTTTGCTAGAATAATACCTAGAGGTTTGGGTTTGGTTTTGTTTGTTTGTGTATCCTGGAATGTAATGCTTCTGTTCTAAACCATAGATGTTTCTTGTTACTCATGGTATGAGCTCTGGTGACTCTGCACACAATAAAAAAATAAGCAGCTACCTTGTGCAAAGCTAGTAATTATCTTTTTTTCTGGAGGTAGAATTTCCTGCCTAACTTTCACCTTTCTGGCAAAAAGTAGTATGGCAGTGATAATAGCAGACACCCCCTTAGTTTTTCTGTCAGGTCTGAGCAGAATGTAAAACTGAACAAATCTTTGCTTATAGAGGAATGGTTCATTTTTGCACTCTTCAGGCTACTACTATGAAATATGGTACTAAATTCCAGTGAAGACTTACCCTTCTGTAAGTATTTCTGAATGTAAGCCTAAATAGTTAGAAACAGATTGAGAAACTGATGCTTCCCCAGATGATTAATAATTTGGGATGTTTGTGAAGCTGGTCTTTTATGACTACCAGCCAGCTAGGGAACTGTTGGCTGAACACTCCTGTCTCAGTGAGGAATCTTACCTCCTTAAATGGAGAATTTTTCCTATTACATCATAGTAGAAAACTTCAAGAGCTTCAGATAAAATGGAAGTATTCACATAGAACATATCACTTAATCTATTTTATCAAATAAAACACTGACTGAAGACAGCTATTTTTTTTTGTTCTTCCTTCTTATTCAAAATTTTATGGGAAGTCTTAATGCTTAATTCTCTGAATTTTGCATATATTACTAATGGTAAAGGAATTTTTCATGTAATCTATGTAGTGTAGAACTGCAGTCAGTCCCTAGAAGAGTAGGTAAATATTATAGCCTTAAGATTCAGATGAAAATTGTCAATTTTAAAAAAACAACCATTTTCTTATGAGTTGTTTTTTCTGAACCTATGTATAGCTCAGCTGCAGGAATAAACTTTAAATTTCTATTACTGAAAGAATGGAAAATGCAAGTCCTGTGGTGAGATGGTCCTTAATAAATACAGCTTGATTTTAGCTTGGAAATTTTAGTTAGGAATCATGGAAGCTTTCAGACAGAACTGTGAAGTGTTATTTTATTTTAGGCCCAGAAAGGTGACCACTTTGTTTATTCTAAAATGCATTTGCAAGAAAATATTACTTTTGAATCCAAGCACTTAAACATTATCTGCAGTTTACACTTGCCAATACTTTTTGTAGAGAAAGAACATCTGTATGTGATTGGGAGTAGCTGCAGTTGAGTTGCTTTTTATGCTTGTTTTGCAAAATGCAATCACTGTTATTCCACTTCCAAAAAGCAGATCCAGCTTTTCAGGCAATCCATCAGAACTGGCTGGGGAGGGTCAAGAAAATTCTTAGCTCTGTTGTGGATAGCATTGAGGCAGGTCCATCAGATCCAAGTTAACCATATTCCCAGAATTCTTAATGTTACCTGCAAGCCAGGAATGTCTGAACAGGCAAGAATATGGCATGAAGTGGGGAGGCATGAATATCTGAGCTCATGCTACAGGGTTTCAGCAGTGCAGAATTTGAGAAGGAAATAACAATGGAGAGCTTGATAAACTAAACAGACTCTGAAACAGTCAGTGAAGCTTTTGACCAATGAAGGGTGTTGTGATTTTTGAAAGCAAATGCCTCTTACAAGGCTGATTTCTCTACCCTGAGAGAGGAAGCCTCACTTTTATCAGTTGCTTATACCAACTGAGATGTAGATTGTGTGTCTTAAATGAAGAAACCTGCCTGTTAGAGCAGATAGGAAATAGTATCAAAGCAGTCAGGCTTATTTGAGTTCTGATTTATTTAGATCATATGCTAGGTGCAGAAATCAAGCAAGCATATACAAGCTTGAAAATGGCAGCAGAATGAAAAGTCTGGGAAGGAAAATATATATCCCCAAAGCTATGCTTCACTGTACCAGTGAAGAACAACATTCAGTCAGCCTGGCTCTTCTGTTATAATTTGTACAGGCGAAATCTGGAACAAAATAAGTGAGTCAGAATTACAGCTACAGCTGTGCCAAGAACTCTTGTATAGGGACAAGACAGCTGACATGGAGTGTAAAGCTGGCTGGAGACTTATTTGAGGAAAAATGAAGGAAATAATGACTGCATACTCTGAAGAAGATGCAAATAAAAAGGCCTTCTATGACCTATAATTAAGTGGAAGAAAAGAGGTATGATTTAGAGTGTGTGTGGTTGGCAGGATTTAAATTTGAATGTGGTCTGAGTTTACAGTCAAAGAAAAGAGTGTCCCAGTTCTTGTTCTCAGCTGCAAGAATGAAACCAAAGTGAGCTGGTATATTGTTAGCAGTCATCTGTCACTCTGACACCCCAGCAAACTTTATCAGTTTTGCCAGGTTCCATTTTTTTCCCTACAGATCTGGTCACATGACCTAAATGTGATGATAGTCACAGTTTAAAATGTGTAGGTGTGCTGTGCTTTTGCAGAGTTACCTTCATCATGTAATAACATCTCAGAACTAGATGTTCCAGGCATCTTTCAGCTGGAAAATTTGAGCATAGAAATGTTGAGAGTTGTCTTTGGGAGTTTTCTACTACTGGGCATTTGCTTGTCCCATAGTTTGTAACTCGTTCTGTAAAAGCTTTCACTTAATTATTTTACATCTGAGAATTAGGTTGGGATTTTAGTCCACATGAGGAGCAGGCTGATTAAATTCATGGACTATCCAATGATTTTCTCTTTGCCAGGGACTTGGACTTCATATGTTGTTAACTTTTGTTGTTGTTCTCTCGTTAATATTGACTCCAGCTGTTTAAAAAAAATGCCTTCAAAATCTGTTCAGCAAGCAACTCATGGATTTAATCAATACTATGGCTTGTGCAGTCCATCAGACTCTTTTTCCAGGATCAAATGCAGGTGATGGATTGTACTTGTGTTTCTGCATGTGTTGTTTTAGCATGAAATCAGATCATATTCTAGGTTGAAGCTCTTTCATCCAGTGAGATACTGAAGTTGGACAAATCAGGTGTTGCTTTTGGTAAGATGTGAGAAATTTTCTATCCTGTAGCTGATGTGTTTCTTCCCCCTTGGGATTTTTTTTGGCACAGCTGGCACGAGCCACAGTACGTGATCCCAAAACCGGTGTCCTTACAGTGGCTAGCTACAGGGTATCCAAGAGGTAAGCAGAGGGAAAGGCTGAGCTTTAAGGTTTTTGTGCTTAACAGCTGTTGTTTGCTACCTACTGTGTCTGAACTTGAACTGCTTTGCATGTAACCAAAGCTTCCCTAACAAATGCATGGAAAATGGCTCTTTTAGCCATCTGACAAAGGGCAGAAGAATCCTTCTGCCTTGGGAAATGTGATGTGCTGATTGGTATTGTAAAATAATGTGGTGCTATCCCTCCCTTAGCTCGTGGTTGGAGGAAGATGATGATCCTGTTGTGGCCAAGGTGAATCAGCGAATGCAGCAGATCACAGGGTTAACAGTGAAAACAGCTGAGCTCTTGCAGGTTGGTGCACTGGCTTCATCCTGGTGGAGTTAGCTGCTGGTTAGGGTGGTCTGGTGCAGACAGATGTTTTCCCTGTGTGTGCCAGGCAGAGAAGGGTGGAGATACCAAAGCAATATAAGATAACTTCATGCAGGAATCTGATATTTTACCAGTTTGTTCTGAGGGAAGTAAGCCTGCTGCTTATTTTTCAAGTATGCAAAAGCTTATTCTCTGTCCTAGTTCAGTGTTTCTAAGACCCAAGTATTTTTTGCTATAGTCTTATATGAATTCTGATCTTTGGATGGCTGTTGGGAAGAAGACTGCCAGTAGTACAGCACTGCCAGAAAAGCTGTGTGTTAGTCCATTCACTATTTCTCTTCCTCCATGCTCCTTGAATTCCTGTTTCAGAGCTTGATTGAAATACTATTGATTACAGGCTATCCATAGAAACCAGGTAATTGTGTAGTGGTCTGGGAGACACATTAAGTACAGCCTCAGAGTAATTAAAGCATGTTACAGGATTATAAAGTAAGTGAAGAGGTGTTTTTAAGTTAATTTTCTGGGAAACTGGAGAGGCATTTGTATGTAACAGATCATACGTGAGTGGCAGAGAGTCCAGTTCTGTCCTCTAGGCTGAACTCACAGAGTTGCACACTTTCATCTGCCTTCCCTTCAGAGGAAGGAAGCAAGAATGTGGTGAAACTATTGCTGCTGAATGTTAAACAGGCTGTTGTAGTGATAAGTACAAACCCTCAAACTACAAAAGGGAAAAAGCACTCAAGTTGTTTCTCATCTGTGTACCTCAGTTCCGGCAATCTAAAAATAAATGAAGTGTACTATAGATAATCATCTTGCCACAAAGTGCTGTTTCTCAGAGTATGCTTTGGATTTCTGAGAGCAAGTGCTATTCTGCAGCAGTCACTGGCAGTTCAATACATATTGATGTGCTTCCTTCTTCCATGCTGTAGGTTGCCAACTACGGAATGGGAGGGCAGTATGAGCCACACTTTGATTTTTCTAGGGTAAGATCACACTTGCAATTATTTCTTAGTGTGGGGGGAGGAGGGAACAGTTTGGTCTGAGAGAACTTTTGAAGGTGTTTTCTGTTAGAGCATTTAATATGTAGCCCTGTTGCATGGATGGATTATGAATTCTGAAAAGCCTTTGCACTGCCTTCTCTGATGCTGAAAGTTCAAGAGAATAATAAACAAATCTCCCTGCTTACTTTGGGACCTTGATTCCTTACACAGTACAGAGACTCTTTTAGAGTCATGCAGCACTTGAATGTGCTCTTTGCATTGTTTTATTTGTAAACTGAGGTCTGCAAGCCCTGGGTTATGGGTCTGCCTTGTTCCATTAGGCTTCTGAGTTCAGTGATGTTGTCCAAGCCCTGCTTTGCTGGGTGCTTTAAAGCATTTTGCAAGTGCTTACCGAGGAGAAAGATATCCTTCCACCTTCCTCCCAAAAAGTAAACATTATGGAAATCCTTGTGGGTTGTACAGCCCTTCTGGCAAGCCCCTGAGAGTGGCTGCAGCACTGGGGTCTGAAAAGAGTTCCCTGGGTTGGTTTTGAGGGCAGTGCTCCAGCACAGGTTGGATGTACAGGTGGTAGTGCTGGGTCTTCATGAGGCACTAGAGGGCTCTGCCTGGCAAAGAACAGCTCTGGTTTGCTGTGGGAGAAAAGAAAAGCAGATTCTTAATAATGACCCTCAACAAGTTCATGGACATGCTAAGCATACTGAAGAGTATGTGGTGACTGGTAACTTCAAATATAAAATCCATGTGATGCCTTGGTTTCTGTGGTATTTCAGTGGGATCTGGCATAATTCAGATTGTCCCAGTGGTTATACCTGGTAGGAGGAATTGCTGCAGCCAGAGTATACAACCCAATAATTGAATGCAGAATTGAAGCCTCCCAACTTAGCACTGTTTAAAAAATTTAAAAAAAAATCCAAGTTTTAACACTATGGAAGCTTGTATTCATTAGCTTTGGCCTGTTCTGAGAATTTTCCTCTTAACTTTAAGTCTGCTTAGTTTCCTGAGTTGAGCAAATGCTCTGAAATTCTCTTCAAAGCCTTTGAACTCAAGGACCTCAGGCATCAAATTGGCCGCTGTGGACTTTACTTTTGGATTAGGAGCTGGAGCAGAGCTCCACTTGGAACATAACCTTGGCTGCATTTGTCAGCTGAGGCAAGGCACTTGCAGAGGTTGCCACAGTTCTGGTCTGGTGCTGCAGGCTCTCTGTGGATCAGACTTTGTGTTGAAATAGAGGTGCTGCTGTGTCATCCCAGCTTCTGATCGGCCTTGAAGCTTTTTATTCCCTTGCAGTTCTCAAATAGAGGCACTTCAGTAGCTGCCTATTACAACTTGGAGATTTTATTGGTTGCTCAAGTTAGATTTTTTTCTGTTGAAGTTCAGAAATTCATGGTTGGACCTGGGTTTCACAGCAGTGGCAGTAACCAGGAAATTCTCTGTATCTGAGTGTTATGTTGGCTTTTTTGGATTGGATTTGCATATGCAAGTCTTGGGGATTTTATGAGCACATTTCAGGAAAGACCACTTGTTTATTAAAACATACTTCAAGCAGATGGAACTACAACATCTTAGAAATGGCCACTGTGGTTTTCCCTGCTGTTTGTCTTTTTCAATACTGATTTATTGTTTTCTTTAAATGTTGAACATTACTGCTTTTGTGTGTAAAAATGCAGCTTGATGTCTCCTGACTGGAATGACTTCCTGACTATTAGCAATGTAAATAAATTTCTAATTTCATTTTTTTTTGAAGGAAAGACACTGGTATTCTAGATGTTCTTTCTGCTTCTACACTGGCACCAGTGTGATCTCAACTTCAATAAATAAAACTCAATGTTTTTTACAGACAAAAGACAATTTGATCTTTTTGATGTGGTCTTTAGTCCTAGACAGGCAACCACCTGAAACTACTCTATAGTTTTGTCTGCTGTCAAAACATGCATTTGCTCTTCTCATGACAATATTTCTTTGAGTTGCTACATTTACAAGAATCTGTTATCTAAAGCCTACTGAAGATTAATTTTTTGTATCCATGTCAGTTGTTGACTTTGGATCAGTGCCCAGAACAATAATGGCCTGTTGTTGACCTTACTTGGATAACATCTGTGCCACAGGCCCTGAAAGCATTGCTTCTATTCTCCCTCCAGAATTGTTCAGTGCAACTTCTCCTCGTCGCATCCGAGTGCTCTGTGCATGCAGCTGTGCACCCTGGCTGCAACTTGTGATGGCTTTAATGTTGCCCTGTGTCACTTGTCCCCTTTCTATTCCAACTCTTTACATTGGGCTTGAGGATCTCTGCAGGGCTGCACGTAGGTAGCTCTGGTGAGAGCCTGTTTGGAACCCGGGTTAAAGTTGTTGTCTGTTGCAGCGACCCCTTGACAGCACACTCAAATCGGAAGGAAATAGGCTAGCGACGTTTCTTAACTATGTAAGTACCTCTGTCTGTCTGCTGTCTGGGAGCTCCAAATTTGCAGTTATTCTCATTTAATTTTATAGAAAGATGAGCCAGATGCTTTCAAGCGGTTAGGGACTGGAAATCGTGTGGCCACTTTTTTAAACTATGTAAGTATGATGATCCTTTGTGCATTGAGTGTAACTTTAGCAGCATCTTTGTACAGCTTGTGCAGTTGGTTATTTGTAGAGGTTTCCTGGCATCTGGCAGTAGGGATTTCATTACTCCTGCAAGCATCAGGTGCTGTCCCATCTGAATTGATAGAATTTTGGTGGTATTTAATGTCAGAGCATAAATTTTGAATATAGGACCCATCTTCTCCTTTTGGTCACTCTGCTGTGGAATCTTTTACTTAATTGGATTCCATGGGGGAAAGGAGACTTTGGCTTATTTCTCAGAGGGAAATACGTGGGGTACTCATGTGGTATGCTTTTAGTGAACTTGACTATCTGCCACTTAATGTGAGACAGACATATTTTTCCACCACAGTTTGACAGCACGTGATGTTGTGGTCTGTGATCCTCTTCCTCAGCTGTGTGGCAAAGCCAGAGTTGCTCAGTTGCTCAGCACAGCTGCTGCTTCAACAAATGAAGGCAGGCAGAGCTGATAAACTTGGTGCAACTAGGTTACAAGTGCAGATTTGAAAGATTCATTAGTTGCATGCATTATACAGCCCACAGACCATGTACACTGGAATCCTAAGCAGCTGCCTCTGGGAAGAATGGCCTTGTTTTCACAACAGTCTTTTGACACTATTTTAAACTATCAACCTGTACCCACTATATCTTTAGGATCACCTCTTCACACACATCTTCTGTGTTTAAGTTTTTAGTGATATAAATATTTTATCACAGAATTTTAAATTTGTTGGCTGATACCATATTTTGAGAGTAAAATTAAGCTTAAAACAGAAATACTTTCAACTTGATATGGTGGGGAGGGATATAATCTTCAAAACAAGTAAGATGGGTAGCTGTGAAATATTGTGCTGCAGAGATTTTAATTTTAAATTGAGTCAATCTTTTTGTTTGCTTATTAGAAGTTAGGATGAGCTTTGATTTAGAAGGAACAATGTACATCTTCTCTGCCAGTTGTACATGGTCAAAGGCAATTTGCCCCTGTTTGTCCAATGTAGAGCACATAACACATCATACCTGTACCACCAGCCTTACTAAAAAGAGTAGTTGTGTGGCTAAGACGTGTGTTAACTTGCAAGGCTGCATGCACATGCTTTCTAGGTGGAAAGGGCAAAAACTTGTGCACCTGTGGCATCTGATGCCCTTTTATTGTACCAAGCAGGAGGACACCAGAGTGGTAATAACATCTGCTTTAAACAGAAGTACAAGTTACAATAGGGATTGTGGGGACTTTGGGAGTGTATTAATAGCAGTTTCTAAATTTGGTGGGAGTTGGATCTGACTAATTTGTTTCTTTTAATTAGAATCTGACCAAAGCTTACTGAATTCAGTGGAAAGATGTTCTATTTTCAATGGGAGCATTTCCAGAAACTTTGGTGGGTTTTGAGACAAGTCTAGAAATTACAATAAATCCACTGTTACTGATGAATACAATAGGGTTAAATTCATTCCAGTGTAGTAGGGCAAAGCATAAAGATACATGGTTTTGTAGAGAGTCACATAGCTGTAGCTGTTGAAGCTTGAGCTACCTAAAGCACTAGAAATTGCATAAGACTGTTGGTGAACTGCACAGAAACAGTGCAGAAAGAGACTTTCTAATAGTTTGTGTAATTTTTGAAGTGGTTGACCAAGATGCATAAACTAAATTATGAAAATGAGTTCCAAAGGCATGGTTTCAATTTATGAGGAAATATGTGGTTTAACAGACACTTGTTTTCCTAATTGGATCATAAAGTGGAATGAAATTCTTGAAACCAGCTTACTCTGAAGTCCTCTCTCTTGTTCTTGAGTATTAGCTTATTAACATTGCAGGTACACAACTTCTAGTTGTGTAGAAGTAGAAGTTATCTGCTTATCCTCTACTTATCTGAAGTAGAGGATACGTAATCTGGGAAATACATATCTAGATATGCATAATCTGGACAAAAGCCTTCAGCTGAAATAAAATGCTTCAACAGCAGGTACTGTTTCTTCTGCAATTTGTGCTGGTTGAAGAGCACTCTCCTCATCAGTGCTGCTTGTAGAGGTGCAAGTGGAAATATCAGGCCTTGGGACACTTACAGCTTCTGGGACTATATAAAAAGCCTTGTAAATGTACAGCTTGTGGACTTTGTTTTCTCAGATGAGTGATGTAGAAGCTGGAGGAGCTACAGTTTTCCCAGATTTTGGGGCAGCAATATGGCCCAAGAAGGTAAAGTTTGTGTTTGGGTTTATTCCTTCTCTCTCCGCTGTCTCCCTCAGCACAGTCTGTGTGAAAGTCAGCTGATGTGACAAGTGCAGTTCATTGCAGCTGTAGTGATCTTGCAGACTAAAGGGCTTCTCCCTTTATTGGTAATGTGTGAAGTGAACAGTTTCTCTGTACAGCTGTTTTTAACAAAGTAAGCTTGTGTTCAGTAGAATTCCTCTGTACTCTGAACACGGCTGTGCTAGAACAGGACTAGGAGTATTTCATGTGCTGTCGATGGTGACCTGTTAAAGTGCTTCCAGCTGCCTGCAGTTGAATCCATAGGCATCCCCCTCCCCTTGCTTTAATCTGGTTATATTGACTAGGTTCTGACTAATCCAGATCTGATCTCACTTTTCAGGGAACAGCAGTGTTTTGGTACAATCTCTTCAGAAGTGGTGAGGGGGATTACAGAACAAGACATGCAGCTTGTCCAGTACTAGTAGGGTGTAAATGGGGTAAGTAATACTTCTTTAGAAGCAAAACCTGGAGGAAGGCTCATGTATGTAAAGCTGGGGATATACTGACTTCTTATAAAAGCATTTAATAACCTGGGTATCCCTTCAATTACTGGAGTCATGGCCATAATGAAATTTCCTGCCATTGATCTCATGAAGTATTAAGCAGCTGCATGGTACAGCTATAATTTTTCTAGTGAGTTTTTGTGTCAATGGCAGCATGAAATGTAAGACTGTCACTGGGTTTGTGTAATGTATCAGCATCAGAATAATTTGAATTATCACTTGGCTAGAATCAGGTTTATTCCTACAAAGATCTGTCCATAGTTCTAACTGCAAAAGGATGAGAGCTCCTAGTAGGGTAAATGGGAGTGTCTGGACATAGGAATTTCTGCTTCCTGCTGGAAGCTTATCAAGCTTCATGTCATCTATTCCCATATGTATATTGCCCAGCCCCCAAGGTATGCCCCTGGAGTGCCAGAGCAGGCTGACTGTCAGTGATACAAACCCCAGAGCACACTGCTCTGTTAGTGTTGGCTCCAGAATTGTGCATTGAGGAAGATCCTTTCTTTTGCATCTTTATGTGTTTTCCCTTTGGTGAGTAGAGAAGTATAAAGCATGTATCCCCAAACAGAGATTTTACCTAAAGTATCCACCTAGGTTGTGATGATACCCACACTGGGTGATAACTAATTCCCATTCCCTGTTTCCACAGTTTCAAACAAATGGTTTCATGAAAGAGGAAATGAATTCTTAAGACCTTGTGGGAGAACAGAGGTTGACTGAATTCCAGCCTGCTGCAGACCTTTGTTTTTGTCTCCTTTTCTACTGTTGTTTGTTCCAGTTCATTTCTAAGAAATGATCCATCTTTTTCTCTGAGAGTCCTGGCACTTTACTACAGAAGAACAGTAAAATATGTAACACCTGTGAAAGAAAGTAAATGGCATTGTACACATTCATGTGTTTTGGTTGCAGTTATTTCCTCATTTTCCCTGCCTTCCTCCCTACAGTCTCCTTCTGTATTAGTGGTGCAAACAGTGCTGTGAGCAATTCTGTTTGGGTGCTTGTTCTTGTGCCTTTTGTACCTCAGATTTAGATGTTAAATATTTCTTTGAACCAAAGTTTTTTTTTAAAGTTTTGTGTACATGTTGATTTTATTGTATTTCTATGGATCACAAGTTTTAAAGCAAAAATAAATGTTCTTTCCATAAAGTGATTCTCTATTTTGAGTCCTTGATTGGTGCATCAGTGTTTGGTTTTAGGGAACACTGGGCCTTTACTTTTTCCTCTGAAGGCCTGTTGCCTTGTTGCCCTTTTCCTACAAAAAAATACATCGTGATTTTGGACAGTGTTCTGTCTCAGCAGCTATGAAAATCAGTAGGATGTTTTGCAAACAAATCTTAATCTACTTCTGTAGACTGGAGGAGGGTTTTGTCATGCCCTTCAGGCAGGCTGGGAATAATCCTTCTCTGTGATTCTCCTTTGCCCTTTTGCTCTGTTAACATGTGAGTATTGGCCCCAAACCAACACATGGTGGACTGGAACAAAGCCCCATTTCTGAATTATTTCCAAAGAAATTAGAGTTAATTGCTGAAAAAAAGGCAAAAGTTATGTAGAAACAGGCACATGTTTCAGAAATGGAGATACTTGGTACAAGAGCCTGGTACTAACACCAATATGTGGCTGTGCAGCTGAATTGACTTTGGAGCCACACCCTGGCTGGGTGTGGTTTGAGCCTGGCTTCGTGGGACTGTGGATGACTGCAGGTGAACTGGTAATGGTTGTACAATATGCTTGGGCAATGGTTACTGTACCAATGCATGGAACTGGCTTGAGAAAGTGAAAGAAACTTCAGTTACACTGAAACATCCACTCGCAGTCAGTGCTGTCATATGAGCAAGGCTGGTTTGCTTTGTGCTTCTGCATTGCCCTGTGTTGTGCAAAGACTGAGTGAGGTAAGGCTTAAAACAGGTGTTGGCAGGGTTAGGAGCAATTCTCCTGCTGCTCTCCTGGGAGACTCGTAGTATGGGAGAGTTTTACATGTTAGATAGAATAAATTGATGACATGTATCAGTATTAAAGCAGTGTGGCTCAGCAATGCATCTTCATGTGCTCTTGTATTTTATATGTGAAAAACTGATGAATTTGAGGGTTATTGCTTCGTTTAGATGCAGCATGCACCTGTACTTGCTAAAACTTTTATTTTTCTGTTAAACACACAAAACTGATAGAAGAAAGAGGATTTGCATTGTCCAGACAGGGATTTGCTGAGCTCAAGTTGTTAATATTGAAGTGAGAATCTAGACTTGTGACTAAGCTTTGTGTGAATACTAGTGCAGGTAGCTATAGAAACTTCAATTTATTTATTTTTTTTCCCTAAAAGCTTTGAAGACCCAGCACAGCTGAGCTCTATAGCTGCTCTCTAATCTCCCAGGGCCCTCCTTTGCTTGCCATGAATTTTGTGGTTTCTGGCTGGCTGTTCAGAGTATCTCACTGTTGACCTCCAGTTTTCTTACTAAAATGTCTCAGCATAACAAACTTGGGGAATAAGGAGTTTTGCTTTATAACAAAGCATTCAACATATGACAGTCTTGCAGATGTGAAGAAGTGATGATGAGCCAAAGCCACAGTCTCTGGTTGGAGCACTCTGGGTTTCAGGGGAAGGAAGAGGAGCCTACTCAGACTTTGTCGACGTGGTATGTTGACAGATAAAGTTCACATTAGGACTCTGGCCAAAAACTGCACATCCCACTTCTGAAATAGCATAGTTGGCTGGGAAGTAGCATTGTTAACTTTGTGTTATCATACTGAACTTGTAAAGATTATTTTACTTGCTTGTTTTCTCTCAGAAAAATCCTGTTCTGTCTTCTCAGTTGTCTTTGACCTTGCTCCCACCTAAAGTAGGAGGCAATGAGTGTGGATGCAGAACTGCTTGGATGCCAAGCTGCTTTTGGTGCTGTATGCAGGATTTGCTTACTGCTAGTCTGATCTGAAGAGTAATAGATAATAAATAAAATAATTTGAGAGAAAAGAGCATATGTGGCTTTTGAGATTCAGTACCTTCCCATAAATATTTGTATAGTCTGTTGCATTATACTCCCTATTCTGTCCCCTATCATTGTAGAAGATGAACAACATATGGCAGTTAGCCTAAATTTATTTAAGGGTTATTCTTAGACCTAAAACAAAGAAGTTTCAAATGCTGGAGTAAATCAGCCTTTCTGCATACAGGCACAGGGAGTTCCTGCCAGCATATTACTGGTAAGGGAAGTACTTAGTACTTTCTTGTTGAGACTGCAATGGTTTTTCTCCTGACATCATGTATGCTCTTTGTTTCACAGGGTTTAAGTACTTAGCACAGACACTGCAGAGGCTGACTCTGGACCAGTGGCTACCAGTCACTTTGGAGTGCTTTGGACCTTTTCTGGCCACATCTGGTGGAATTAGCTGGAGATCAGGTCTGCAAGGTGCTGCCCTGTATGACAGGTACTGGTGAAGGCAGACACCATATGAGCTCTTATGGAAAGGTGGTTTCTTATCTTGTGTAGCTTTTGTAGTCATAGGAGGAACAACCACCCCCAGCCTATGCCAGTAATCCACATTCTAGCCTGAATGCTGCTTAGGTGGATATAAACTGTCACTGAGCAGTTGTGCAGCCCTCCAGCATTGGGAAATGATCCAAAATATTCATGTCCAGCTGAACACATTGAGTGAACTGCTTATCATTTTTTTGCCTGCATTAGAAATTATTTGTCTTTCCTGTTACAGTAGAACAGCATGTGAAAACCATCAATCTAATTACCTTAGATGGAAAAACTGGCATCCAGGCTCAAATGTGTAGCGGGAGTGGTGAAAGGGTCTGGCTGGGATGGACATGGGAAGGTGTGCAAGCCCTGGCAGACAGCAGTTGATATACTCTGCGTAGAGGGGGACCATATTTGTGTTATACAAGACAGTTCTGTACCTTGGCTTTGCTGTGGACTGCCTCATTCAGGAGGAGGAAGGGTCCTTTTTCAGTGATGCTAAGTTGTCTTGGAGGTGAGGGTGGTGCATGTGTAAGAGGCAGCCTAGCATACAGCTGTCCTCCAAGCCTCTTCTTTCTGTTCTTCCTGCACCCCGAGATGGTGCTGGGGTGGCTCAGCACAGCAGGTGACCTGTCATTAAAGCCAGGCAGTTCATGCCCAAAACTTACCTCTGCTTGGTAAGGATTTCCCCAAAGATAGACTTTGTTTGCAAAGCCCTGGGAGAAATGCCCCCCAGGTATTCTCCAGCTTTCAGAGAAGCCCTTGGCTTTGCCATGCACATCAGGATGCTTCTTCTGAAATTCCTGATGAGGCCTTGAGAGAAAGTCAAGGATAAAACCAAACTGCTCCCTTGATGTTAGGATCAGCTGGGTCAAAACTCACACAGAGTAAGAATTATTTTTCCTTGAAATCTGTTTTTCTCTCATGCTCTAAGGCCTCTCAGCTGTATCAGCAACATGTAGGGAAACTGGGGTTCTGGTGCCCTGAGCTCTCCTGGCAGCAGCTCGCTGTGTAAGGGCACGTGTGACCAGAGTGTGACCCAGCACGCTCTTTGCCAGGGCAAGGAGAGAAAGGAGCCTGGCTGCACTTTGAGTTTCCAGCTGCTGGGGCAGATGGGCAGTGGCAGCTGCAGGGATGTGATGTGCTGGTGGGCAGCCCCACGGCTGCAGCTTGTAGCTCAGGTTAAACTCCCCCCGCAGCGTGTTCTGCTGTGGGTCTTTGTGCAGCCCAGCTACCAAAAGCAGCTTTGTAGCTGGTGTTTGCTGGCCAAGGAGAGTATGGGTGAAGCTGTTGGGCTAGAAATATACTTTATCAGGTGTTCCACATCGAGATTTGGGTCGGAAAAAGCAGACCTCATGTCCTGATTTAAAGGACAGGTGTCTGCCAAGGAAGGCAGGAACCTCCCTTGGAATGGAAAATGTGACCCCCTTCTCTCTGAATTAGTATAACTTTGAGATTAAGGGGTTTTTAGGCAAAGATAGAGGAAAAGCAGTAGCAGTTCTTGGCTAGTGTGTGTGTGTGTGAGCAGGCAAACCACGGCCGGCAGCGGCCCAGAGCAGCGGCCCGAGCGCGGCCTGGGCTGGGCTCGGGCCTTTCCCTGCGCTGCAGTTCCGGGCGCGGCCAGCAGGGGCGCCGCGGTGATTGCCCGCGCACCTTCTGGAACTTGAGGATGGCGTGAAAGGATGCAGGAGCGAGCTGGGAACACCAGCATCCCCTCGGGTGGTTGCTGATTGTTTAGGACACCGGGCACCTCATCATTGCCTATAGCTTTGCAGGATGTTGCTGCCGGAGTCCGTATCTGCAAAGGTGATGGAAGATTGATGTATCACATTGCACATTCAGACCTGATGAGACCTAATAAACTTTCTAAATTTTCTCTGCTTGTCTGGGCTGGGGTGGAGTGATTCACCCACCGAGGTTCAGCAATCCTGTGACCACATGCATTTGTAGACCTGGACAAAGTCTCCAAGTGATTCATCGCCTGGAAGAGGAGCTGGCTGATCCTGGCACTTATCCCATTTTCTGCACAATAATTGCATCCATGGGCTCTTCCTCTGGCCCTGGAGCAGATGTGTGGGATTTGGTATGAGAGCGGCAGCTGCAGCCAGCTGTGAGCATTACCCACCTGCACTCCAGGTGTGCAGCAGCCCCAGAGGCATCACTGAGCCCTCTGAGAAGGGTGCAGCCCTGCTGCTGCACCACGGGCAGGCTGGCAGCGAGAGCTCACCTCCTCCTGCTACAGTAAGATTTTGCTTGTTTGTGCACTGATTTCCTCCGCTTTGAGTAGGCACAGACAAGTGAAATGTTTCTGACTCAGTGAGGTATCTGTGAGCCTTAATACCATCTGTGGCCTTAGGCTGTCACTTCCTAACAAGTGTTAATTTAGTCATGCTCCCCTCTCAGCTCTCACTTTTCCCCACATATTTTGGTGGGAGAAGCACTACAAAGTGTGTTCACTCACCCATGCCTGCAGGATGAGGCAGTTGCTGGCTGTGCTGTCCCCAGCCAGCAGGATGTCACCCTGCTACTATGCAGCCAAGTCTGGCTCTTGCAGGTGTGAGAGATGAGGTAATATTTTGCTGCAGCCAAAAGGTTGTAAGGTAAAAGAATGAAAGGTGTTGGTTCTATGTGTTGTTATTTGTGGTTTGGATTTGTTCTAGTTAATTTGTTGGGTGTTGCAGGGAGAGGGGCGGGGTTGCAGACCTGACCAAAAGGAAGCGGGATGAGAGGGGAGGGGATACAAAAGTAGGTGGTCAGGGCAGAATGTGAGTGCCTGAGTACCCAGCTGATGGAAAAGGGAACAGGGACCGCCCTGGCCACCAAAGGGCATAAAAAATTGCCATTTTGTTGGAGGGTGTGTTCGGCTCTCGGGGGAGAGAGGCTCACAGCAGCTCAGCTGAGTCAGTACAAATAAACAGTTTTCTTTTGCTTCCACGACTTTGCTCCGATTGAAATTGTATCTAAAAGTTGGTATGTTTCTAACACAGGTGTCCTTTACCCTGCAAGGGCTTAATGTGTTTCCAGCACGGCTTTCTCCAGCCCCTCCAGCAGCTAGGATCACATGCCCTTGTTCTGGACGTGCTGGTTACAATTGGCTCCCCCCCTTCTCTTGCAGCTCAGCCTCTCACAGGGGTTGCTCCAGCTCGACTTAGAAGGAGGAAGCTGTTTCAAATTAGCAGAGTCTGAGGTAATTGAGCTGTTATTAATGTCATTTTACCCCTGCCAAAATAAATGACAGAAACCCCTTAGCAAGCCCACTGGCCAGCTGAGGCTCTGCTCACTGACCAGTGTCCCCCATGGACACTCCATACTCAGAGAACCAGCTGGGTACAGTAGCCTGGTCTGACACTTTTTTGGGCACTGTCACTATGTGGAAATGTTGTACTGTGTCGTATTCAAGCAAGAAAGAGTTTGCACATCACATAGTTCATTTAAAAGAAACTATTTCTGCATTGACATATTTATTGCCTAGAAATTCAGACTGCTTAATAACTCAGGTTTGTACCTCAGTAAGATGAGCATCTGAATTGTTACATGCTTCCAGCTTTGAATCTTCCTTCCCACAAGAGCTTCCCTATGACTGCACTGTCCATGAAAGAAGAGCACTGACAAAAAAGCCCTTTGAGTCAGAAGCTTTGCACAGGCTGCATTGCTGTGGTTTTCATCTCTGTGTTTTGCTCTGACTAAATGATAGCTTGGATTTTCAAGGCAATTAGCCTGGGTTTACTCACAGGAAAGAGGAAATGGCAAGCTGGAGTTGGTTTTGAAGCAGTAGAGAGGAAACATTTGTAGAACTTTGGGTGTGTTTAAAGGTAGAGGGGAGCAGCCATGGACTGCAGCCTCGGTGAGCAGAGCCACATCTTGTAGCACCAAGTGACATTACAGCAGTGTGTGACGTGTCCAAGGACTGACCAGAATGTCAGTCTAATGTGCTGAGGATTGACCCCATGGCAGTGCTCCCAGGAATGGAGTCAGAGCTAATGGCAGCTTTTGCATGAGTGCAAAGTAATATTCCCATCTTTTGTTAGTTGTGATTTGTCCCCAGTGGCTCCAGGCAGCCAAAGCAAGCAAAGGTGTCAAGGAGAATCACCCCTGTGAGTACCAGACTTTTTTTTCTGCAAGCAATTTAATGATGAAATGCCATTTTTAAGTTAAATCTGGAAAGCCACAAATTTGAAGCTCCAGACAGATTCTTACTAACCCTTGTGCAATCACTGCCTCTTTTTGACACTTAGCATTTGGTTCTGCTGAGGTGCTGCTCTTTTATGTCTTTCAGAAATACTGGTTGCACTTTTATGTCTTTCAGAAATAGCAGTTCTGAGTTCAGGAAGGCTAAAGTGTTTCTTATACCCTTATAGCTGGGAAGTTGGATTTTACAAACCCAAGTCTAGAGCAGGACTGGGTGTTCCCAGGAGTGCTCCTCCACCTCATCTCTCCTGGGTATTTTAATCCAAGATTTAACTTCATCTTCCCACACTGCCCTGCTCCTGCCATCCTGGTGGGCTGCTGCCAGATGGGGTTTGTCTCACCCAGTGCCAGGTGCCTCCTTAGGGAGGAGAAAGGATGCAGGCAAATAGCTTGGAAAATACCTCTCCCTGCATTAGATGAGAAAAGGCACAATCAGGCTGGGGTGAACCAGTGCACAGTGATCCACCTAACTGTGAAAAAACCCTTTCCTCACTTTTCATGGCTGTTCTGTGGCACATATCTGGTTTTTTTCTGAAACAGCATAAAAAGCTGACATCAAGAGCTGACATCAGATAAAACAGGCCAGGAAGATTTTTGTCTCTGAGAATTCTTGCCTAAAGGCAGCACAGCATGGGCTATTGCTGCATGAAGAAACCACCATGAGGCACTAAATGTTGTCTAAGAAATGCCCCAGCACAGCTCCAGGGCTCGATATGCAGATAAGGGCAGCTGCATCTTCACCCCATCAGTTACAGGTGGCACAGCTCAGCACTTCTCAGTGCCAATTTCAGGGTGTGTGGATGGAGCCAGTTGTGCAGCCAGGGTGGCTGAGGGGTTGGGTAACACCCAGTGAGCCTGGCAGGGCTGAGCAGCTCCACCTCATGGCTCTCTCTGTCCTGGGAACCCCCAGAACTGCCCCAGCAGCACCGAGCTAGCTCTGCTTTTCTTCTAAATATTTCTCAGGTTAAATCCCTTATGTGTCCTATACCACAGAGATGGCCAAGAAATCCCTTTCTCAATGAAAGGATTTACCCAGCCACGCTTGTGTTGTCAGAAAAACTTCCTGAGCTATTGATACATAACAGCCCCTGTCAGCTGGACACTTGACCTATCCAAATTCTGGTTGTAAAGTTACAATGAATTTGAAGTTTGGGTTTAATCCTATGGGAAATAATAACTTGGGAAATTCTTCAAAGACATCACTGTTGAACATTTCCCTTCAACCAGGATTGACCATGGCTGGCTCTGAAGCCACCCTTGAGGTGTCCCCTGCTTGTCCTCTGTATGTGCCACCACCAGCTCGTGCTCAGGCTGCCACGTAGCTGCAAGTGTGGCTCGAGAGCTGTGTGGGGAGCTGGGAGGCTGAGCCTGCACAGCTGGGCCAGCTGCTGGCCAGAGCCACCAGAATCGTGTGAGAAGGAGCATTTGGAGCTTGGGAGGGAGAAATTAATGGAATCATTCAGCTGGAAGGGACCTACAGCAATCATCTAGTCCAACTGCTTGGCCACTCCAGGACTGAATTGTTTCCTAGAAACCAACTTTCTTCTATTAAAAGCATATTTGTTTAAAAAAAACCCAAACAAAACCAAAAAACAAACAAAAAAAAAAAACAATTTAAAAGTATGCCAAGTGTTATTAAACAAACTCCTCTTAAATAAAATGCTGAATTATCACTTGTGAGTGATGCTTATCCCTTAAGTGCCTTTGAGGAGCCTGTGCAGTGCTTGGCAGGGGGAGCAGTGGCCAGCTTGTTGTGATGGCCCCGAGCCACAGCTGGGTGAAAGGACTAAGTGATTGCTGTGGATTCCAAAACTGAAAAAAGTTATTTTCCACAGAACAAGACAAAGTATCAAATAGTTGTGCTCAGTCTACATAGTAAGTTGATGCAATATCCTTTGGAGAGAGGCAGGAGAAACAAGTGACCTTGTTTCCTTGGTGTGTTACCTGGAATAAATACAGGATATTTTACACTTCCAGAGGCTTTTATAACTCACAGTGGGGTTTCCCTGAGCTGAAGAGGGTGTGGGTGGGATCTGAGGTACCTTGCAGTGGAGGCACACCTGGGACCTCTGTCATTCAGCACATCAAAGCAAGGCAGAGTGGAGCCTAAGGAGTCTAATTTGTTTGAGAGCACTGCTCACCTGCCACGTGGACCCTGTGGTTGGCTTGGTTTGTTACTTGCAAAGCAATTTTTAACCCTTCTGACAAAAGTAAATAATTCAGAGACAAAGTGGTGTGGTGCAAAGGAGTTTTTCACGGTGCTGACAGAGGAAGCTCTGCTCTTCTCCAACAGCTTAGTCCTGTCCTTTCCCAGTCCTGCTGTTTGCTCTGTTTCTAAGCCAGGCCAGGGTTTACATGTAAAAATTGGAACTAATATTTCATCAAAATGAGGTGGAAAATAAAATGAAATTTTACTATCGAGAGGTGTTGTTTTGTTAGCACAGCAGAGATCTGCACCTGTACAAACTACTGGGAACCAGCCTGGATGCTTGTTAAAGCTGGGCCTGGTGGTGGTGGTGTTTTAAGGGAGAGCAGCTGTGCAGCTTCTGCAATCGTGGGCAAAGCTTTCCACTTGATCATCACCTGCAGGTGTGCAACTACCTGCTATGGACATGGTTAAATTGATCAACTAGAGCTTAAACTGCCTTGCAAATAAATAACGTTGGCTCTGGGCTACTGGTCAGTGCTCAGCTTTACATTTTAATGCCTTTTCACTTAACTGAAGAGGAGCTGCTGTAAGAGGAGCTGCTGTAACTGGAAATCCACACTGGCAGAAGAGCTGCTTGGTAGGGATGTATTCTCTAGAGCTGAGAGGCTCAGTGACTAACAACTGGATAAAGGAGGTTTCTGATGATTGATTTGAATCCCAGTGAGATCACAGAATGAGCAGCTCATTTGAACTCCAGGAAATCACGTTGTACTTTCTGCTGGATTGGATTGCCAGTCTGCAAACCAGAGCTGACACTGTGGGCCTGAGCCTGCCCTGCATTCACAGCCTGGCAGAGGATGGGAACCAGGTGGACGCTGCAGTGAGATCCCCTGCTCTCAGCTGTGTGGTTTGGGGAGGCAGGACCCATGCCTGGGATGCAGAGTACTTCATCCAGGGTTATCCATCCCCAACCTGCCAGCAGCACTCCATTTGTGTTAAAAACTGAAGTAAGTTCATTTTCATTTCAGTTTGTGCTTTTGGGGAATGAATTCTGGATGGGGCAGGAAGTGGGGGTGCAGTGATGACCACTGCCTGTGCTCAGCTCCCACCACATCAACCACAGCCTTATCTCACCCCTCCATCTCAGGGAGGGAGGTCTCAGTCTATCACACCTCTTTGTGTTTTATTTTCTACCTTCCTTTATAACTTTTCTAAATCTAAAACTCATTTTAAACCTCTTCTATTACATGCTGTCAATGATCACAGGTGACTCTGTTCTGAGTAACACCTTGGCAAGAAAAAAGAAGCAATAAGGTAAGCTTATTCTTGTGGTGTACTTTGGAAATTACCAGATACATCCAGTAGGCATTACCAGTACAACCAGAAAAAAGATTTGTACCTCTGTCTCTAGCTGTTGTATTTTTTCCACAATTTATTTGAAAAATGCAACTTTTTGAGAGTAGCATTTAAGTTCAGGAAGAGCAACCATTTTTGTGATATGTTTGCATTTGCCAGCAGCTTCTGGGGGAACTGTGACTTCTCAAGGCTAGTGTGTCTGGATTTTTGTAGAGTGGATCCATGCTGAGTCAGTAGGGAGGCAGGGATGGGGCTGTGCCTCCTGCTTCTCTGCAAGCAGGATTGCTCGAACCAGGAGCGAGAACAGGGATGTTCTCAAGAGGCTGTTACAGGTAGCAGAGGGAGGCAGGGACGGGGCTTTCCCATTCTTTGTGCTGTTTGCTTGTGCTAGGTGGTTGAAAGTGCACTCAGGTCCCTCCAGCATTCTGCCCTGCACCCTAAGTTTGGATCCTGTTGTGAGGGCAGAGAAGAAACATTTAATTGCAAGTAATAAAAATTAGGAGTCGTTGGATGTGAAGTGTATCAGATAAAATAGGCTTCAAGACATGCAAGCCCATAATAACTTATGGAAGTTATTAGAACACGGATTGTGCTGCTGCCAAGAACATTAGATCCAGATTTCTTTTTTTTTTCCATTGCCTTTGAGAGTATTTAGTGCATTGCACTTGAGAAGTTTCAAAGTCTGGATGAAGATTCAAATATCTTAGGAAATTGTATATAGAGAATTAGGGTAGGTTCAGGACTGTTTCTGACCAGAATCAGATGGGGTTTCTGTAGGTCTTACATCTTTGGGAAATGAATCCTTTTATACCTTTTACATAAGGTTACAGTCAGTGATAACCAGACTTACAATCTGTGGATTGCTGATGTGCTGTTAGCTCAAACAAATTATTTAATACTTGCCAATTCTTCCACTGACTTTTTTTAATGTGAGCAGAACTTTTTTTAATGGAAAATAATTTTAAAATTATTTTCCATTCTGTCCTGTAGTTAGTTCTATTATTGTTATTATTGTTATTGAAGGTTATGGTCTCTTTTAATAAGATTATATTCTTTGTCTGCTCACAGCATTTGTGACTCAAGGATGTGGCTAACAGCTCTTTGTATCTTAAGACACATAAAAGAGTTTCAAATATTTCAGCTATGGTAAAGAGGTACTGTAGCCTCAGTGCCTGGTTTATTTCCATGCTCTGACAAAGTCAGAGTACGGTATTATTGGAAGAGTTTACATGCTGAAGTTATCTGCTTGTGTTTCCTTTGGGTCAAATCCTGTGGGTTAAACTTGTGTGAGTCCTCTCAAAACTTCATATTGATGGGTGATATCAGGAATCATCCTAAATTATGTGTCTTCTTGTTTCTATAGAAGCATTTGCACTAAGTATAGGCTTCATGAGAGTATTTTTAAAAGCTTTGCCCAGGTTTGGTTGTTTTATCATTGTACATACTCTGATACCTGGTGAAAAAACACCAGGGTGCTGGTGTATAATTTTTAATGCTTGTTTATAAGCTTTACTTGGTTGCTTCATCTTGTAAAACATGAGGAATAACTGAGCATGGCTTTGACCTTGAGGACTTTATGTGAGAGGGCAACATATGTGTGCAGCAAACATGCAAGATAAATGCATTCATAAAGGTAGTGAGGAAAATGCTGCTACTGCCTACCCAGTTTGAAAAGTCAGATTTTAATTCTAATCTGGTTTCGTTTTCTGCATTTCCTTGATGCAAGGGCTGCAAGTAGATGTATGGAAAAATAAACATTTATACAGGAGGAGTGACCTGAATTTAAGAGTGGGTATAGTAAGAGGGTGAGTAGGGGTTTTTTCCTCTCTCTTTACAGACTTAAAGAACCAAATATGAGTCATACTGGGAGTGGTACAGGACTTTCTGATCAGGTCAGTGGAATACTAAGCCCAAATGCCATGCTTGGGATTTTAAAAGTTAAACTGAATTACCTTAAGGTTAAACCTTGGAGGAGCTGCTGGAGTAGGCAGGTGCTCAGTGGGAAAACCCAACTGCATCTCAGCCAACTGACCACAGGCACTAATAAAAAGATGTTCTGTGTCAAGAACTCCTAAAAATCATGGACTCCTGCAAAACAAATATCTTCCTGATGATAATATGACTCTTCTGTTTACCATCCCAGTTCAAACACTGGCTGGTGCAATATCTCTTATTCTGTGGGGTTTTGTGAAACCCTTATGGTGTGTTTGAACAAGGCCAGCTCCAGAAAATATTGTGGGCTGACTTGTTATTTCTCATAGGGTTGGACAGGAGTACTTTGGTCACCTCTAGGGTTCATGAAACTGAACGAAGTGCTCTTCAATTTCTTTCTGTTTTTTAAACTGAGCTGTGCTTTGAAATGGTTGGGCAGGGGAAGCTGCATGCCCTCGAGGAAAACCCCAGGCAAAGGTGAGATAAAACAGTGACTTTGAGAAAGAAACACCCTAGGCTTAAAACAAACCACTTTTAAACTGGGTATCTTCTAATATGTTTTCAAGGTCCTCTGGCAGTTGAGGTGAGGCTGAATATATGAGCAAATTCCTGTATTGCCCAGCAGCTGCTCTGAGAGGAAGGCCAGGAGTTGGTTGCATTTACTGTATGTGCTGTGAGGAATTTCAGGACAGCAATTCAGCAGGTTTGTTTCTTTGTATAGGTCCCATCCTTCCTCACACAACCACAGAAACTCATCCTTCATGTGGCTGTGTGAATATGGCCCTACAGAACCCTGCTGCAATTCAGATCTTGTTGAGATCTCAGATGTTTTCATAGACTTTGAGCTTTATAATTTTGTTTCAGTTTTCAAGGTTCTCTGTGATGTGGGGGTTTCCATAGTGCTTATCTTGCCCAGGATGCAAAAAGATGCAGAGAGATACAGCAAGACCTGTACCACCCCATCACCACTGCTGTTTTAACCTGGAGATGCCAGATGGTTCCCAGCTTGCAGAGCATGATAGAAAACTCCTTATGTTGGGACTGAAGCATGACAATAGGACACATATTTTTCTCCACATGCCTTATAAATGCTGTGTCTCTTTCTTCCTCTTACCACTATTTCATCAGCTGCAAAAATTAGTTCTGATGGTCCAATATAGATTGGATGTTGGTGAATGATCCAGACATGATGGGAAATGGTGCAAACCTTCTGGCTTGTGTGTCTGTATGAATTACAAGGTTTACATCTGTGATGAATTGTACTGCCATAACAAGGAATTTCCATGGTTGTTAGTACTTTAATCAATTGAATAGTAACCATTCCTTGTCCAAAACTCACCAACCTTAGATAGGCTGTGAGTGGGAGTGGTGAAGCGTGTTTAGCAGCAGCAAAGGTCTAAGCACCAAGGTAAGATTCATCTAGCAAACAGATATCTGTCAGATTTCAGAATTAGAAAACCAATTAATGGCTTCATTATGTTTTATCACAGTAGTTTCAAATTTGGGTCCAGCCTTTTTCTGTGCTTAGAAGAGCTATGGGTTTTTAACTGATGTTGGCTAGATTTATTATTTTAAAAGCCGATTGTCTTTTGGCTCAATTTTGTGGCAAATTGTAGTTCTAGCTGTACTTAGAGAAGTCTGGGTTCCCCATCTTTTCTAACTGTGAGGACAAAACCCTTTAAATCTGTGGTGCCTCTGAATCTCATGGGAACAGGTATCAGCAACCCTTGGGAGACCCATCATCCCCAACCTTTTCTATCTGTTATTTTGGTGTTAGTGCAGACTAGGAGTACAGGTATTGCCATGACTAGAATTGAGACTATCTACCTTGAGATAGTCTGCTTTTTTTAAAACTTCTTCCCATTTAAGTCTCTGCCTAAGACTTTTTCAAAGACAGAGATATATAGCAGAAAACCAGTGTTTGGCATCCAGTTTGTGCTGACTTACACAGAGCTGTGTGAGATCTTGTGCAAGGAATATTATGCTCAGTATCTTTCTTAAGGCATGAGGTTCAGCACCAGTTTGGATCTAAACATAACCTGTACAAACTCTGTATAGTGAAAAATGCAAAGCAAAGTCTGTTCAGTGCACTGGGAGAAGACACTGCAGCTGCAGTAGCAGCACATGGAACCTCAAGGTTTATTAACTTAGGTTCATGTTGAAGCTCATTGTAAAGCAGTGGAAACTAGAAGCATGAATTTTGTTCTCAGGGTAAAATTACATGGAATGGTGGCTGTTGGGTCTCTTCAACCCTCCTGGGGGTTGTGCTGGATCTCCTGGTTTGTGGGTCAGTGTTTGGTTTTCTGTTCCTTTTGTGCAATCTCCACACATGTGGTACAAGGCTATGGTATATCCTTATGCCATAAAAATATAGTGACATAAGACACTTCACATTTGATGACTGCACAAAATAAATGATGACACTTGGCCATGCTTCTTATATGAAGTTTTAATTGCTGTGTACAGTTTTAATTTGCCTCCTTGCATTAGCCATCAAAATTTAACATTAATTAGCATCAGAATATTTGCATTAATTAGTAAAGACTAATTACTAATTGGTAAAGACAAAAAACTTTATAACAGCCATTTCGCCCCCTCCCCTTCCCAGCCAGCCCCTCACTGCCTGGGCAGCTCTTCCCTAGCTCAAGCCTCAGTGGGATTCCAGGGGTCATGGCAGCTGCATTCACCATCCAGGTACAAACCCATCTTGCTCCTCCCAACATTCCTGCAGTCCAGCTTCTCATTGACCCATCTCAAGAATTCTTCCAGTCTCTCTTTAAATTTTGAGAAATCAGTATTTGCCTTCTTTAAGCAGCTCTTGTCATTGAATGAAGATTTCTAGGAGCAAAAAGGGGGTGCTGATGCATGAGTTACAGATGCTGCACATTCTGTCTCAGCTCACTGGGGTGGAGGAGGATGCTGTCCTTCACACCCCCAAAACCATCTCACACAATTCTTAGAGAATTGTTAGTCATTAGCTATTTCTCTGTGACTTTCACAGTACTGCAGACTTTTCTGTGTTGATTTGGGAGGGCAGAGGGGTCATCTGCCAGTCTGGAAGAAGGTCAAAAACATTTCCCTCACAATACCAAATCCTGGGGACTGTGAGGGACACTGGCTGGGTCCCAGCATACTCCAGCTGCAGAGTGTGGATCACTTGTTGGTTGGATGACAAACTTAGACACAGCTTATTCTGTAGCTACAGTAGATAGAAAATTGTTGCTTATCTGGTTTCTTCCTAAAGCCTGCTTCTCTATTGCAGGGGTTTACCTAAACACAGTTATTGTTGGAAATTTAGCCACTGGTCCATGCAAACCCAATTTTCTATCCCCTAATTTCTCTGTCTTTCTCTCTTTTGGATTCAAAATCAGATTATTTCTCTGTAGTATTTCTGATCTGGTTTTTCTGCTATGAATTGTCTTGTTCTTCCTGAAGGACAAGCTGTACAGGTCATTATTAATTGCACCTAATGGATAATCTTCATTACTGCAGGTCTAACTGAGCCATATAGATATGGTCTACAGAAGAATGAGTTTGTGATTGGGAGAGAAAGCTTGGTATCCTTCTCTAGGGCTGTAGCTGGTTCAAAATTAAAAGTGAGTGATCATTTCTTTGATAAAATATGAGAATGGTAAATCACCTGGTTTTAAAAACCCTGGATAAATGGATAACAACAAGAAAAAATTTGAAACTCAAATCAAACAAATAGTAGAGGCTTACCTTCAAAATATTGCAGTTTTTTTCTAGCTTTTCCATATCTTTCTCCACTCTTTTCATGCATGTCCATTTCCGAATCTTTTTTAGTTCGTGAATAAATATTTCAGTATTATTATGTGCACAGCTTAGTTTCTAGGAGAAAAAGGGAAAATATATAGTGTTCTAGTGCAACAAAAAAGCTTTTCTTTCTTAAAAGAACTGTTAATAAATAATATTGAGTATGCCATTTTTCTCTAGAAATCTAAACTTCTTTCATTCTTTTTAGGATTTCCTCTTTCCTTCCTTCTTGCCAGAAGCGTTAAAAGGACAGTTTTCATAACTGTCATTGCTGGGAACTTTGAAATAAAAAGGGTCCAGTTTCTGTCAGTGGAGGATGTGACCACATTGGGAATTTGATTCAATCCATCTAAGTCAGAGAGTGATTAATTTTGTCTTTGCTTTGGAAGTAGGACACTCAGAAGGAGCTACTTTAAACATTTTCTTTATATTGCCAGTCCTTTGAAGACCAGACTTTGCAATCACCAACAGAAATTTCTCTGGAAAAATATTGTAGAGAACTGATAAAAATTGAGTTACAGCGTCATTATCTTTAGGAGCAATTAGAATGGTTAGTAGCCAGGTTCTCATAATCTTTTAAAAATAGGACATTGCATCAGTAATTTGGGACACCACTTACATCTGCATCAATCACAGTTTGCTTTAAATGTCCTCAGACTTGCTATGCCAGAGGTTACACTCCAGGTTCCCTTTGGAGACTCTTACTGAAAATAATAGAAAGGAAGCAACAGGTTCTTACCTTTACGTGGAGCGGTGTGGAGAAGTTCCCCTGCAAACAACAGAAATCTGTTAGTCACAAACTGGAAATCATCTCAAAAAGTCAATCTGGTGTGAGGGAAGCAGGGAAATTATTTACTTTTATGAGTTCATTTTCAGCCTCAAGCAAACAAAGCATTTCATCTACTAGTGAGTATTTAGCCTTGTTCAACAGATGAGGCATTTCCTGCTGAGGGAGAAAGTAACTGGACACCCCAGAACTCAATAGTAGCAAGAATACGTGAGGATGCATTTTAAAGGTGTTAATTTGGGAGCTTGACCCCTGTTATCTGAAAAGGGCTTTGAATTCAAGCTCTTCTCTCTTGGCAGATACGAAGCTGGCTTTTATAGAGAAGATGAGTAAATGCAGGATGTGATTGTTATCTTATCTCATTCATAAATCATTCAAATCAACAATAACAAGAGCTCGAGCTGTTGAATTATCAGCATATCAAATTTGAGAAACTTCTATGATTAATGTTCTGGTAAATTTCCTAAAGCCTCTAACTTCAGAGCAATGCTTTAATGCAAGAAAAAGTGATGTGTAAGGGCATGAATATTGTAAAAGGATATCGGAATCATCACAAAATCATAGAATGGTTTGGGTTGGAAGGATGTTAAAGGTCATCTTGTTCCAACATCCTGCCGTGGGCAGGGACACCTTCCACTAGACCAGAATGGTCAGAGCCCCATCCAGCCTGAACCTGGACACTTCCAGGGATGGGGCAGCCACAGCTTCTCTGGGCACCCTGTGCCAGGGCCTCACCATCCTCACAGGGAAGAATTTCTTCCTAACATCCAATCTAACCCTGCCCTGTCAATTTGAAGCCATTCTCCTTTGTCTTATCAAGGAAAACATCTTAGGAAACTTGTAGTAAAGCAGCCATGAAGGGGGTTGCTTCCCTTCAGATAAGACTACATCTTATATTGCTGTAAATTTTTGCAGTTCAACAATTTCAGCACCTCTGGAGCTAATATCAGCTAAAGATGGAGCCTATAAGATTTAATTTATCATCTACATCCCTGCAGTGTGAGTTGGGCAGGCACAGACCTGTGTAGCAGCCTTGCAAATCTGACTGCTCTTCTAGATCAAATATTGTCTCTTTGACCTGAAAAGAAAACAATCCCTCTTTGTTCATTGTAAGTGTGAGAGCTGGATTTTACCCTGGCATAATTAATTTGTATGATAATGCTGTGCAAATCTGCAGTCTCAGGTGGCAACTGCAGCTTCTCCTTCTCATGGGACAGGGAATGTTTGCTTCTTCATTCATGATATTTGGGCCCTTATGTAGCACTTCCCAAAGGTAATGAAGTGATTTACATGGGGACATGGCTAGTAAGTGACAAGAGGGGCTGCAAGGACAGTGCCACATTGTGTGGTGGCGTGTCAGGGCTGCTTTGGGGTGGGACCCCAGTGTCCCACAGGAGGGGAGCCAGGGCTCCCCCAGCTTTCAGAGTAACTGCAGCTCTCCCAGCACAACCAGCTCAGAGCAGAGTGAGCACATGAGGGAGTTCTCTTCCAAACATGAAGGCAATGCAGCTCTAAAGACAAAAAAAAAAAGGGTAATTTGCTCTATGCTAGGTAGCAATTAATGTTACAGCCCAACAAAGAAATGTCATCAAGGGAGCTCTGAGTGTGAAGTTATTTCTGGCCACCAAGGAAAGGGAAATCACTCATCACCAGCATTGGTGCCAACCATGCCTGGCAGTGCAGTGGGAGGTTTTGTAACCTTCCCCAGGGTGGCTGGGCTGCCTCACCTTGTGCTGTGCTCAGGAACAGCCCTGACCCAGCAGAGAGCTGGGAGGATCTCCTCGTTCAGGGCCAGAAGCAACGTGCTTGGCAAGTGCTCTTTGGGAGGGTGAGGGAAGAGCCAAGCTCCCAGCAAGAGCACCAAGCTTTGCCAATATCCCTGTCAGCCTGGGCCAGCTGGTATTAGGGTCTCTCCTAAATATTTCCCATATAGGCCAGGTTCTATTCTAAGTCTATATTTGATTTTTAGATATGTAATTTCATAGAAAATGTCTGACAAAGCACAGAGTTGGTTGATGAGTTTTTCCAGATTTGATTAGGGAAATTTTGTGTTGAGTCAGGGATCTGTTTCCTTCTAGATAGTCTTCTAAATAATCATAATAACAACAGTACTACTACTAATACTATGAATATTTGAGACTGGATGATATTCTAAATTCTTTGCCTGAGTATGTTTTGGGTTGTCCCTACCATAAAAACAAATCCACATGTTAGCCATAGCCACATTATTCACTGTTCATTTACCTGCTTTGCACACTGGAGAAGTTATTTACGTGGCTATGTGAAAGGTTCTTGTAGCAAAAAGCACGTGGGAAATGGTTGTCATGGATGTACTTTCCAGCACTGCTTTGGTTCAGCTCTCTGATGAGAAGCCTGAATCATTCTCTCAAAGGGCAACATTTTAGTATCAAGCTGCTCTTGGTCTGTTGTTGTCCTGGCCCCCTCATTTCCTAACTAGGCTGTTGCAAGACCAAGTAGCTTTGGGCGTCTCTTTTCAACCTGAGTAGATTAAAATGAGTTACCAAGATGAAAGTTTAAATGTGCTAAACTGGCACACCAAAAGATGCAAAATATGTAAATAATCAATTAAAATGCCTTTGTACTTTCTCCTGTGTGAGTTTCAGTATCTGTTGGCAACACAAGGAAGCCCATTCTGCTCCTGCCCTCTGGAGGTGGGAAATCAGGCAAGGACACTCTCCTTTACCTTCTCCCACTTCTGTCTGGATCGTTTGCTCCAGGGGAGGCTGTGGGTGAGAGGTTCAGCCACCACCTTACTGGGTACAAGGATTTAATAACCAGACCCACCAGTCACAAGCCCTGTGTGGGCTGTGTGCTCACCTAAGCCATTAGGCAAAAATTGTCACCTTCTAAACCCATTTATCAAATCATTTTTGTGCCAGATACCTTTTGGAACAGTGTCACTCCTTTTAATACACGCCTGCCTGGAAGACATACTCTGACTTAGTGTCAAATAGCTTTGAGGCTGCTGGAGAGAAGTGGCCAGATGTTATCAACAGGCTCCTGCTCCGAGAGCAGCTCCCTGGGCACAGGATGGATCTTGTGGTGGTGCTGCAGTGGCCGGGTGTCAGTGCCCAGCCCTCGTGCCTGCACTGACTCTTGCTCAAAGCCAGCCTTCTCTTAGAAGCTGTGGGGCCTGACAGAGTTGTTTTGCTTTCAACTCTTTCTGTATGAGAGGTGAAAGTCTGCTGTGCTTTATTAAACCCTTTCAATCTATAGGTTTTTATAAGAACATGTTTTATACCAAATCCACTCTAAACAGGAGTGCTCATGTTTTTTACCAGCTGAAGCGTTTTGAGGGTGTTGGCACAGGGAGTTTTGAGAAGCTGGAATAAACAAGCAGGACACCAACTTTCTCAAAGTGGTGAAAAATATTTTACATTAGAGCCTGACAGCTGTACAGCCAGGGCTTGCCTTATCAGTGGGTTTGGGCACTGCGGGGGAGCTGAGGCACACAAGCCCTTTTTCCGGCTCGTTCAGAAAATAGCTCAGAAATCTTCCTTCACCTTTCTGTGACAGCTCCTTAGAGTAATACTGAGAAAAGATGATTCAAAGCCTGAGCTTGCACCTCGCAGGCAGCGCTTCTTTGCACGGCTGCCGGCGGGCCGGGGCTGCCACCTAGAGCGCGGCACCGCCACCGGCAGCGCATCCTCGGGACGGGCCGAACCTCGGCACAGCCGGGGCACGGCACAGCCGAACCTCGGCACAGCCGAACCTCGGCACTGCCGAACCTCGGCACTCCCCGGGCACGGCACAGCCGAACCTCGGCACTGCCGAACCTCGGCACTGCCGGGGCACGGCACAGCCGAACCTCGGCACTGCCGGGGCTCGGCACAGCCGAACCTCGGCACTGCCGGGGCACGGCACAGCCGAACCTCGGCACTGCCGGGGCTCGGCACAGCCGAACCTCGGCACTGCCGGGGCACGGCACAGCCGAACCTCGGCACTGCCGGGGCTCGGCACAGCCGAACCTCGGCACTGCCGGGGCACGGCACAGCCGAACCTCGGCACTGCCGGGGCTCGGCACAGCCGAACCTCGGCACTGCCGGGGCACGGCACAGCCGAACCTCGGCACTGCCGGGGCTCGGCACAGCCGAACCTCGGCACTGCCGGGGCACGGCACAGCCGAACCTCGGCACTGCCGGGGCTCGGCACAGCCGAACCTCGGCACTGCCGGGGCACGGCACAGCCGAACCTCGGCACTGCCGGGGCTCGGCACAGCCGAACCTCGGCACTGCCGGGGCACGGCACAGCCGAACCTCGGCACTGCCGGGGCTCGGCACAGCCGAACCTCGGCACTGCCGGGGCACGGCACAGCCGAACCTCGGCACTGCCGGGGCTCGGCACAGCCGAACCTCGGCACTGCCGGGGCTCGGCACAGCCGAACCTCGGCACTGCCGGGGCTCGGCACTCCCGGGGCTCGGCACAGCCGAACCTCGGCACTCCCGGGGCTTGGCACAGCCCCTCGGAGCGGCAAAACGCCCAGCCCGAGGGGTCACCTGGGGGAGGTGAATAATACTGGTAATAATTGTATTTGTGTTTGGGCCAATGATTGCTCCGGGGGTATGTGTGTCTGCTGTTCTCCAGGCTGTTCTGAGGGAAAGATTATTGTAGGATCACGGAATCACAGAATGGTTTGGGTCGGAAGCGACCTTAAAGCTGATTTAGTCCCAGTCTCCTGCCATGTGCAGGGACACCTTCCACTGTGCCAGGTCACTCCAAGCCCCATCCACCCTGGCCTGGGGCACTTCCAGGGATGGGCCACTCCAGCTTCTCAGGGCAGCCTGCTCCAGTGCCCCACCACTTTTTGATCTTCCCTCCCCACCATGAGCAATGTTCCACAGCATTTCCCAGTAGTCCTGGCCATTGCTTTTTCTCCCCCTCAGAAAACTTCTGCTAAAAAATGTAAAACTTTCTTTGGAAGCAAACTTTTTCTATGCTTTCCTCTCTCATCCCACAGGATCATGGCCCCTTCCCTCCTCAGAAGATTAATTATTCCTCTCTTTTGTGCCCAGTCCCAAAGGAGAGAGCAGCTTTGCATGCAGTGTGTAGCACTGTGCTCCTGCTCCCCAAAGAGCTTTCCACCTTTGAGCTGGAGGTCAGTGCCAGCCCTTTCAGACCAGCTTTTCAGCAGGCTGTGTGCCAGGTGATGGGACTGGAATGTTCCCTCGGGTCCCTTGTGAGTCCTGCCAGTACAGGAGTTACAAGCTCCATCCCAAAGCACTGACGTTCCCAGGGTCACCTTCCTCCTGCCCCTCCTGCCCTCTCACCCCCTCACAGCATGAGCTGCTTTGACCTAAAGCCACTAAAAATGTCAAACTTTTATTTTTTGCGTTCTGTATTTTTGTAGCTATTGGTTCATGTTTTATTCCTGACTGTTTTGGGGTGGCAGAGAGATGATGACTGAACCTATTGCTGGGTTGTGGTTTTTTCCCTGTTCATACAGTGACTGCTGTTTCTTTCTTTCCCCACACTCAAGAAACTCCTCTTCAGGTGTTGTTACAGAAATTGGCTGATTTTTCAAACATGAGGGTTGCCTTATGGGATCCCTGCAGATTCCAGTGTGGATATCCCTGCCTCTTCAACCTGCCTTTTCCTGCAGATAATGTGGGGTTTGGGGTATCCAGAGGTGGCTTGCACAGCCATTGCTCTCTGCTAAATTCTCCATGAATCATGTGTTTTAGGGAAATTCTTTGTAGATGCTCAGTGATGCCTGCAAAAGTACATAAATATGATGTAGGGCTAGGTTTGGATTGCTCAGAGGGGAAGGTGTGTGTTCAGCAACTCCTGATGTCCCTGTTAGTTTCCCCATCAGAGCCCCAAAAAGGATTTTTTTTTTTTTTGTCAGCTCATTTTGCTTTCTTCTGCATGGGTGAATTTTCCTGAAATCAGAATATCCAGCTGGATGGAAAAGAGGAGCTGCTAGAGGGAGATATCCATCATGAAGTGAAAGCAAAGAAAGAAACTAAATCCTGATGCACTATTTCAGTGCTACTTTTACCCAAATTTGGAAACACTAGTGGTATTAGGTGGTATCTAGACCTAAGGATGATAACACCTACCACTCTACACAATTTTTTGTCATTTATCTGTAGCCTATATAAGAAACTTAAAGATTTCTGAATATAATACCCTGCTGACACTGTCCAGGCCTCACTGGTAGGAGATACTGATTCAGTCAATCAAAATTATTTTTAGATAGACTGTTCCTTGCATCACCATAAATATATATTTATGTTTATATTATAACATTTATTCCATAGATAATATTTCAAATATTATGCCATCTATATATTTTATATCTAAAACATATATATCATATTACATAATTTATATATACTATATATAATGCAATATACTTTTATATATAAAATGTCTGTATGCTTGTATTATATGTGCCACAAAAGAAAAACTGCCAGTTCTGTCTTTGTGCAGGAAATTTATTTTGCATAGATTCTGTTAGAGTTTGGGTACATTTCATAGAGTTCTGCATACAAGTTTCCCAAGTACTTAAATATAAAAAATGTACAAGTGCTGTGCAAGCAGTACACAGCTGTAATGAGAACAGTCATGCTTACAGAATCTTCACATCACATTTAACATTTTTAAATTATTGTCACTACATTCGTGGCATAGTAAGAGTCTTCAGTTAAAATAAGTATTTAGGTATAGTTTGAAAAAGTGCATTCTTTTATAAGACTGAAAGTGCCTCAGCCTCCTAGAGGGGAGTGGAGGTGCTGAGTGACACGGATGGCTCTGTCCCACAGGCTGGCTCTCAGAGCCACCTCTGAGCACTTGGGTGATGCAGAGCTGAGCCCTGGGGCTGTGGCTTGGGACAGCACGTAGGAGAAATAGTGTGACATCAACCCCCAAACTGCATCCCCAGAGCAGCTCTTCTAAAACAAATAATTATTGTATTTCTTCATTGTAAAAATAAATAACTTGAAACTTTTCTAAATAAATAGAATTAATAAATAAATAATAATAGAGATCCAAATAAATAACAGCTCCCAATAGCACTGCTTGAAGGAGTATCCTCCTGCTAAGCTCAGGTCTTCTGGCAATCTGGACAGGTGCCTCAAACTCCTCTGAAGCTTAGTTTGTTTCCTCTGGAAGGGCATTGTGAGCCAGGAACCTTAATAAATATTCCAAATTCTCGAAAAAATCATATTCTTCCACTGCCTTCCAGTGGTGTTCCTTGAGGGCAGACTGAAAGGAGAGGAGTGAAAAGAGTCAGGACATGTAAGTTGCATTCTGTTCTCTGACTGGTTTTTTTTTTTTTTTTTCCCTTAATAATTAATTTAAGACCAGAAAGACTCTCCTGAAGATATTGGGGTTTGAAAGGCTGAGAAATGTGTTACATGTTGCACCTTGTGCAGCTGTTCCCCAGCCAGGGCTCCAGTCCCCACCTGCACCAGGGCATCTCCACTTGGTGATGGGCTTTGTCTTAGCAGGGAGACTTTGGGAAGAGGTGACCAGAGCAGAGGAGGCTCCGGGGCCACGTGCCAGCTGCTGGCTGGAAGCTGCTGCCACTGCCACATGACCAGGAGGAGTGGGTGCTTTGGTCAGACACTTGTTCTCAGTGCAGCCAGGGAAAACCACAGAATCCTTCGTGGTCCTCTGAACCAGGAGGAAACAGCGAGCAGGGAACCAGCCCAGACATACCATCCACCCGGTGCACGACCCTCCATGAGCCTGGATCTTCTTCAGTTTCAGAATTAGGTGTTTCTGCTCCTCACTTTCCTTGCTGCTATTTAGGGCTTCAATAAATCCTTCCAGATAGGTGGCTGCATTCCCTCCCGCCTCCATTGTGTTGTTCTGGAATAACAAAGTTTAGTAATTTTATCTTTTCTGTGCTGTATTCCTGGCACAGAGTACATCACGTTAATGCAATCAAAATCCTGCTACGAGAAATAACCTTGCACAATGATTTGAGGCCAAAATGACATAATAAGTATTATAAAATTATATAATAATCTATAGAATAGAGAAGCAATTGTGAAATCCAGTGTTTTCCTTTTGCTGAAGGCTGATGTTACCTTCACAAATTACAGAGTGAGTCTGTGGAGATGGAACTGGGCAAGACTGGGCATCATTTGTATTTTTATTGCCTCCTTAGTTGACTCAGGCACGGGAAGGCAGTGGTTCTTAGGAGAATCTTGAACCTCCAGCTTTGCAACCTGGGCTTTGCCTCTCCTGAGCTTCCCCAGGAAACATGCTGCCACTGCTGCTGGCATTGCTCTCTAACTACAGGCGTATTTTTTTCCCAAAAGGCAAGGAAACAGCCTGTTCCCACCTTCCAATGGCAGAAAGGTACCTGTCTCCATCTGACTCTGGAAGAGTCAGTTGTGTTTATCTGCCTGTGAAAAGAGAGATAACCAATGCAGCCTGGGAGCCAGCTGTTCTGCACCGCTGTGCTGAGGGCAGAGCCCTGAGCATTGCTGTGTCAGGGAGATCTTTGTTTGGTAACCCTGGAGGGAGCAGAGCCCTGCCCATGATCTCTCAGCACACATAGTGGTGGTCTATCCCCCACCATGGTGCTCCCAAAAAGCCAAAAGGGTGACTTGGCCACCATCTAAGACCTGACTTAAGAGCACAAGAGCGTCCTGAATGGTCTATAACAACATCTGCTTTCCCCCTCCCTCTCAAAAAGCAGCTAGCCACCCCACAAGCCCACAGCACTGCAAAGTGAACCACAGAGAGATCTTACCAGAGGCACGATTTCGCTGCTGCCCTGGAAGAGATTGGTAGAATCACATTAGCATGTTGCTTGCCAACACAGAAAGTCAGACAGTGGGCCACAGGGAAAATGGACCCACCTTGGAGCTCAGCTTCCGAAGGACTTGGATGGTTTCCTTGAAGAGGGTGCTGGCAGGGCAGGCTGTGCCTGTGCTGTGTGGTGCAGGGGACACCAGGCACAGCACTGACAGCATGACCCCAAGCAGGCATAGCATGGTGGCAAAGGGGCTGTGCTCCCCTCCTTGGACTGGCTAATCTGCCTGCTGGCTGCCTCTTATATGTGCTCTGGTGCAAGGAAGTGATTAATACCAACCACAGAATGCTTAAACTGAAGGCGAGTAGTCACCTGTAGAATGGAAGCTGTTCGCTTCTTATCTGATAGAGGAAACTACATGTTTCTAAAATAAGGACTCCCCCAGAAGTTCAGGGGGAGCTACGTAATGCAGATGTTTGAGCCATTCTGACTTTAAATGCTGAAGCATTTTTATGATCTGATATTGTCTAAAGGTTGATGCAAAGTAACTGGCTCGGATCTTTGCATCCATATTTGCCCTACTTAATATTGCAATTATATTAAATCATATTCTGACTTCTACTAATTAGTTTTCTGCCCTTGTTCTGTGTGTTTGTCATTAGAACCCTATGAGTTATCCAATGGTACTATGCTCAGACATAAATGACAATTTCGAGACTCCTGCTGACACCATGCAGGGCCTGTGCTGGGGAGAGGGACCAGCCATGGACTGCTGGGGTAGCTCAGTGTCTTGGGGGGACAGAAAAACAGCTCCTCTGCTCTTTTTAAGGAGCATTTGGAGCATTTCTCCAGTTTCTGTGCTCTCCTGAGGAGGTTTAAGCCATTTGGCTGGTATCTCATTTTACTTCATCTGCAGGAAGCTTGCCTGATGGGGTACATAGCACTGATGCTTGATGAGGACACTGACAGAATTGCTCCTCAAGCTGCAGGTGGGCTCTGGGGTGGCCACAGTGGGCTCTGGGGTGGCCACAGTGGGCTCTGGGGTGGCCACAGTGTGTCCTGTCCCCCAGTCCCCCATCAGGGCTGCCTTTGACCCTGCTGCCCAGCTCCTCTTCACTGCTCCCAAGAGGAATGAGCACATGCCAGGATCACACCTGCAGGACATCAGGTGTTGTTACAGAAATTGGCTGATTTTTCAAACAGGAGCGTTGCCTTAAGGAATCCCTGCAGATTCCAGTGTGGATATCCCTGCCTCTTCAACCTGCCTTTTCCTGCAGAAAATGTGGGGTTTGGGGTATCCCACAGGCACACCACGGCTTGCACAGCCATTGCTCTCTGCTAAATTCTCCATGAATCATGTGTTTTAGGGGAATTCTTTGTAGATGCTCAGTGATGCCTGCAAAAGTACATAAATATGATGGGCTAGGTTTGGATTGCTCAGAGGGGGAGGTTTTTTTGCTATCCAAAACCTCAGAATGTTATGTTTACATGTTTTTGCTTTAATTTAAATTATGCTATTTCAATCCTACAGGGGTTTATTATGTAACTGACATGATTTAATGTGCATTGGGTTTTCTTGCCCTTCAAAAAACTCAAGTGGTACACAGCTAGAGAGATGGCTTTATTTGTGCTTTTCCCCTGAGGCAAGGGCAGGTGACCCCCACACACAGGTGCCATCCAAGCTGATGAGAGCCCAAATGCTGCTTTTTCCACACTCATGGCATTTTCCTACTGGTCCCTAAGCTGATGTTTCACAGCACACATAGCATCATTGGTTTCCTTGCATGACATTAATTAAATCCGAAGACACTGTCTTCTTAGCTACAAACCAGATTTTGGAGATGCTGCCAGGCACTTCACTCCCCTGAGGAGCCACCTTGTTCAGTTATTTTGTTTTCAGTAATTTTGCTAATTGTTTGGTGAGTGAGGCATCTCCCCTGCTGTTTTCTACAGCTCAGCCTTCAGGAGCCTTTGCTGGATGAGCCACCCTGAAAGCAGCTGCCAGGTGTGGAGCAGAATGTGCTCCCTTTCCTGAGTGCCCTGGGTATGCTGGTGTGGGACCTGGGCTAGTTTTCCTGCCTTGCCATTGGTATTCCCAGTGTTTCCCTGCAGTCAGAAGATTGGCTTTACTCCAGAGCTGAGCTTAACCCACTGTGTGTTACCTTAGTGGGGCAGCATCCACTGGAATGTTTGCCCCCCATCTCTGGGTGGTTCAGGACTTTGCCTGTCCCTGGCACTGCTGTGGCACTGGAGATAAAACAGATTACAGCAGGGTTTAAATGTAAGGAAAGGATTGTATGAGTTGAATCATAGAACCATAGAATGGGTTGGAAGGGACCTTTAAAGGTCAATTTGTTCCACCCCCTTGAGCCCCATCTAACCTTACCCTGCATGGATGGCTGTACCTGCTGGTAGCTTAAATTCTAGCCAGGTTCAAAGTGCAGGGAATTTCTTCCATTGGAAGAAGCAGTAGGAGCTAAGGCTGCAGCTAAACCTGTTGGTGAGCACTGGGGATTTTGCTTTTCTCTCCAAAATATCAAAAGAAATGAGAGTTCCGGTGGGGAGGGCAGAAGGGAAAGGTGTGGGCAGGATGGACTTTTACTGCTGGAAAAATACACATTGTGAAGTTGTGACTCCACCTTTTCTCTTTATTCTTTTTAAAGCCACTAATGACATGCAAATACTTTCTTAGATTGCAGCCTTAGATTGCAGAGTGGAAAAAAAAGAGGTGATAAAACCAGAAAGGAAGATTAAATTTGTGGTCTACTTGCGTATGCACATTCAGCCATCAAGCACACTAACTCTTGCAAATATTCACTCAGAGGTGAAACTGCTGTGACCACCCTGCTCCCCTCAGGGTTGTATCAGCATTGACCTTTCTTTCCCATTCTGTACTGAGGGGATGACTGCTGTAGGAATCTGACAGGGCTGCAGGGAGTTTCCAGCCAGGGCTCATGCAGCAGTGCCTCCATCCAACTCCACCCTCCACCGACACATCCCACAGGGATGAGCACTGATGAGATGTAAATCACTGATATGGTTTCAGTCCTAGGCAGAGCCATATGAACTACCCATACCCTTGTCAGACATGGAATTAAATCAATGAACAGAAAATGGCCCAGCCCATTAGGAATTAACCAAAAGCTGGACATAAAGTTAACCAAAAAGCTGAAAAGGTAATAGAAAAATTAACTGAAAACTAACAGAATTGTTCACTTTTCTAAACCTGGAGAGATGTGGAGCTTCAGTTTTATGAGCTGGGCTCTATGTTACTAAAGTAGAAATCCTGGTGAGAAGTCTCAGCAATGGTACAGAGACTATTCTTGCCCTGTGAAGGATTTGGACAACTTCAGGTTCATCAGCACATAAGTGACCATTATAAAATCATCACACCCATGTAACTCACCAGAGTGAAAGTTCAGCCAGCTGAAGGGTGACACAAGCTCTTGTGAGGCTTCCTGTCCTATCAGGGAGAAAGCAAACAGTTGTGACAGTACTAATTAGTGACACTCAAAGCTGCCTTCATGCTGTCATTCCTCTGTGAAAAGACTGACCAGCACCTCCTCTCACTCCTCTGAATATCCCTGTCACACACATGCCAAGTCCAGCTCTGCACCTTCTTGCACAGCCTTGAAGTGTTTTGATTTCTCCCAGATGTTTGCCCCTGCCACGTTTCTAGCTGGCAGCTGCACTTGCACACCTCTGAGCAGACCAAACCATCAGGCTCCTCAGCCTGGATGGCCTCTCTCTTCCCCTCCTTAGCCCTTCCACTTTGAACTAATCTTGAACAGGGAGGCTGAAATGGTTGACAATTCCTTTGCACCAGCGCATTGACGCTGTGCTCCTCGGTCCTGGAAGGAGGTAAGCAGCAGAGCTCTGTCTCTGTGGTCTGCCCCTGCAGAAGGGAGGAAGCCATGGCTCTCCCTGCCGTGCAGAGTGATTTTACAGGCTGTTCAGAAGCAGCAGAAACTGAGATCATTGTCGCTGGTGACTGCGCTTGGTCGGGGCATCTGCAGCAGATGTGTGGCTCTGCTCCCCAGCCCAAGGACATTCCTTTTGTGTTTCATGCTCTGGCTGTGGTCACTGCTCTGTGGCCAGCTGTCTGGCCAGTGGGCTGTCATCCTTGGAAAGGGGCCCTTGGAGCAAGGGGCCAGATCAGGCTAATTGGAGAGCAGAGGCTACATGTTTTGAAATAGTCTCTGGAGAGAGAAGTATTTTTTATTTAATCAGAAGGTATTCCCCATGTTTGTATGACTTCTTCTGCAGATGCTCAAAAAAAATTGCCCATGAGTCACAGAGGCCTGTCCTTCCCTTGCAGGACCCAGTGGGGGAATTGTGCATCAGAAATTCATCCAAAGCTGACTCATTCAGCACATCTCAGCCCCCTGGACCCCTGCCCTCTGCTGTAATCCCTTAGTCTGTCAAGGCTCTGCCAAGGTCTCCCTAGCTGATGGGGGTCATCAGGGCTCCCTCTGTCTCCTTTAACCTGTTAAAGGGATGTTTTAGGACTCATAGATAGAACTTTTTATAACTATACAGCTCTGGAAAAGCAAGGAAAACCTCCCTCCTTGCTCAGAGAAATGTCCTGGAGATGCACAACAAATTATCAGGAACCTTTCAGGAAAACCTTTCAGGAAAAATTAGAGATAAGTTGTGGATTTCAGTGTTAAATTCTAAGAAGTGAGATGCCTATTTGATCAGAAAAGATTTCACAGGCAGCCTTGGCACCTCTCCAGCCCCAGTGAGTCAGGCTGGTACTCAGAGGATTACAAACATTACTACATGCACACTTCAACTTCCAGAGAAAACAGAATAGTCTTCCCTTATTTTTTTGAAAAAAACTATCTACGGTTTCTTCTATTTTCCCACGCACAGGAAGAAATTGCAAGACATCTCTAGACTTGGGTTTCTGGTGTAAAAGCCATTCAAATTCCCCCAGGACCTCATGTGCACCCCAGGAGCAGCCACCACCTTGCACCTCTTGCATCTTTAAGCTGAAACCTGTCACCCATGTGCAGTGGCCTTGGCAGTTGTTGATAAGCACCCAAAGAAGGACAATTGTGTATTTAATGATGATTCATTGCATTCATTGCATCAGTCACTTGTCTGAAATCAAGCAAGTCTGAGAGAAACACAGATGATCAATCCAAAGTCTGTAATGGGTATTATTCAAGCCTCACCCACTGACCTGATGAAATTTGGCTCCAGACAGGTGGTGTCCAGAAAGGGACACTTAATTTTTCAGTTTCAAAGACATCACCTATGAATGAGGAAATAAAAAAGAGGTTTTCCAAAGCCTGTGGGATCATGTTGTGCAGAAAATAGAAGGTTTGTGAATTCTGACAAGTGACTAATGAGAATTACAGATGAGAAAGGAAGTAAAGTATCAACAGAAAATGATTAATCGAATGTTTAAAAAAAGAAAATAGGGGAATTACCCTTGTAAAGAGTAAGCCCAGATTTGGCTGCTGGTTGCTCCTTGATGGAGCTGAGGCTGCAATCATCTGGTTGTGATGGCATCACCTCCTCTGTACACAGCTGAGCAGGGGAGCAATGCCATAGCTGATCTCCATTTCTTAGTGCTAAGAAATGATGGCAAGGGAAGTGGTGCTGGCATGGCAGGGGAAGGATGGAGCATGGGAACAGCATTTCCATGTCCAAGCTGCTTTCTGTCAGTTCTGCCCTGGCATAAATAAAGGTGATCCTCTGGCAGGGAGCTTGTCTGTGGGTTGGGGCTCAGCTGCCTCCCTCGTGGCTGCCCTGCTTCATTCCCCTGTGCAGCTACTCCAGAAACTTCTATAGCCTGGAAAGTGGAATTCTAGGAAAGACACCCCTGGACCAAGCTGAAAAATGTGGCCTTGTGAAGCTGGTGCCTGTGTGTTGTGTGTCCCACATGCTGCCAGAGCCCAGTGTCTCTGGCAAACTTTCCCCCAGAACTGCTGCTGTGGTGGCACAGGACAGCTGCCACCATTAAAGATTTGGAGAGCATCCAAAAGACTGTGGCTGGTCCTACACAGGGTGGATGGGCTTCTTCCACCCTTGGAGAGCTCATCATGGATCTCACAAACACAGGCAGGTCTAGGCATGTGGTATGTACCCCAAAGGAGTTTGTCAGACTGGAGGGGGTCTGTGCTCCTGTCACTGTGCTGGGGAGATGGGTTTTACCATGAATAATTTCTTGCTTATCAAATGGGGAATGCTAAATATAACTCACACCTACAGCTTCTAAAAGTAGCACATGGCTCTGTGCAGCACACCTTCCCCCGCTGTGCCACCAGCTCACACATCTTGTCCCCTGCTGAGGCTCACAGGGCTGCTTTTCCTGCCTTGGTGTAAGGAATGCAGCTAGCATTTGTTAATGGGAAAGCTCCTTCCAGTACAAACAAATCTGCAGCAGCCCTCGAAAGTCAAAGTCACTGCTTAACTGAGACATCAAGGCAGGTGTGTTTTGTTGTGTTATGATGATGCAAGATGCTTATCAGGGCTGTGATGAAGCTGCTGGGGCTGTCATGTTCAGGCAGCTGTGCTCAGCACACCGGTGCTGTCAGTGCTGCTGGTCAGACTGTCCCGCCTGCTGAAACCAGGCATTTCCTTCCCTGCTGTTTGCACAGCAGTTTCTGCTTGGCTTCATGGTATCAGGTCATTTCAGAGCCACCGTGGGATCAGGGATGACAGCAGGGCCTCTGGAAGCCTTGGCCAAAAGGACTCTTCCCATGCCAGGGCAGGGTGGTGAAGAGGAAGGGCTGTGCCATGCTTGAGGGCTCTGCAGGGTGCTGCTGGCATCATGGCTGGAAGGCCTGAGACCTGTGACCCCACTGCCCCCATCCCACTGCCTGTGACCCCACTGCCCACATCCCACTGCCCATACCCCACTGCCCACATCCCACTGCCCCCATCCCACTGCCCCCATCCCACTGCCTGCACCCACTGCCTGCACCCACTGCNTCCCACTGCCCCCATCCCACTGCCTGTACCCCACTGCCCACATCCCACTGCCTGCACCCACTGCCTGCATCCCACTGCCCACATCCCACTGCCCACATCCCACTGCCTGCACCCACTGCCTGCCTCCTGCAGGGCCCCAGAGCTGTCCCACCACGCCGGTGCTTTCCCTGGCAGTCTGCTGCCCCGGGCAACAGCTCCAGCTGCGTTTTCCTGCGGCCAGCCCAGTGTTGACTTGGAGTTATTTAATGCTTCACTTTTCCCTCCTGCCTGTTTGTCAGAATTTCCTGGACTGCTGTGCCAAGAATGCCGAGCCTGATTAATGTTTCCTTTGTAAAAAATCCTGATATTCTTCTCCTTTCCACATATGTGTGATTCTGAGACTTCCCATTTATCTGAAGGGTGAATTTAAAATTTAGTGTAAAACATGTAAATGTCATTTCAAATAATGTATCTGAAATATTAAACACCTCATTGCTAATGAAAACTTTGAAATCCAGAAAGGATTCCTTGCACTAGTGCAGCACTGAATGAGGTGGAGCTCAGGAGCAGAGATTTTCCTGACTGTTTAACCTGAGGGAGTTCAGCTGGATATTCACTCATTTCTCTGATCTTAGCAAACAGATTCGAGGTTTGGTTTGATATCCATTTTCCCCAGTTCTTACAAGAATTCAATATAAAACAATGCACAATGACCTTGTCCATGGAGCCTGGCCAGTTTTGTGGTACCCAGGGACAGTCAGGGCACGTGTCCCCCTCCAGGGCTGGTGGCTGTGTCCCCAGTGTGGAGGTTTTGAGGCTACTGCCCCTGTGTCAGGAGATGCAGTCAGGGCTCTGCCACATACAGTGTTTGCATGGGGAGGTGCTGTTTGAATGCAAAGCACCTGCTTTTGTTTCAACCACTGGAAGTCTGTATCTGAAAAATGGGATGTGCTCTGCACCGTGGAAGGGATGGGATGTGTACAGAAGCCAACCCCTGCCACAGCAAGCCCTGTCCAGGGCCACCATGCTGCCAGCAGGAAAAAACACATTTTTGGAGGTTTCTGTGAGGCATTCTCTGTCTCCATGGGTGCTGGCCATGGTGGCTGTATGTCTCTGGCTCTTTGGGTGTTCATTCCTGCCTCACCGGGCTGTCCCTCCATCCCAATCCTCTTGGTGAACATGGATGCTTCTCAGTTTTTCAGGGCTGGGAGCTCTCCACACCAGTGAAGGCAAGGGGATGGTTCTGAGCTGTGACAAGTGAAAGCTCTTCCTCTTTCACAGCACTGCAGACGTGGCAGGGACATGGTGCAGCCAGGAATGAGTTACCCTGGACAAGAGGACACAGCTTCTTAAAAGTTCAAGCACAGCATGATTCAGTAAAGCTGAGTTCAGGGCCAGGCTGCAGCAGGTGGCTCTGGGCCTTGGGAAGGTGAGGGGTTAGGTGAGATATGGGGTGCTCACCCTGGTCAGGGGCATCTCCTCTATTGCTGGCAGCACCTGTTGTGTCCATCCCACTTGGAAATCAAACAGCTTCCCTGAATAGCACTGAAACCACTCACCCTTCACAAATAAAGGACTCTAAATTACTCAGGAAATTTTGTTTAATTTTGTAAAGGTGCATTTACATTAACGGAGGGTTGCAAACATTCAATAACAGATACATAAATATAGGAGGCACATGACAGGAGTCTTTAAAAAAACAGTCCTTGCAGGAACATTCCCCTTCAATGCTTTTTTATTAAACATTAACTTCCAGAATCTTAACTGATAGCTTTACATGGGTATGCACTTTGTGAGTACCTGCCATAGCTATGGCTACTTAAACAGTTTGGAAAACAAGTATTGTCTGATTCAGTTCAGTAGAATTCAGCTCACATGAGATGTGGGAAACACCTCATATCAGCTGAGTGAACTCGGAGGAAAAACAAATAAGAGCTCTTTGCTTTTGTGTTACCCAGTTTGGCTGGATAATATGGCTCTGCTTCACCAACAATAAAAGATGTAGTGGTTGAAGTAACCCCCTGGATCTGAATCCTCAGGGATGGAGTGGAGGTGGGAGTGCACAACTGAAGTGAATCTTTCCAGTCCTGGAGCTAGTTCAGGAGCCAAGGGGAAGTGAGTGGGCTGGATGGCACCAATGGCCTTGTCCCTGTCCCACAGACTGACTTTGATCCAGCTCTGTGAGCCCAGGGGCTGTGGCTTGGAACACTGTGAGAGAAATATTGGGACAGCCAATCCCAAAGCAAATCTCCTGAGCTTCTCCTCACACACCATCACACAGCAGTTTACTAAAGCAAATACTTAAGCACAGCAGCATCATAATAAATATCTCAGTCTCCATAAATAAATAAATAAATAATAAAACCTGCTCTTTCATTATGAAAAATACATAAGTTAAAATATTAAAATTATCTAAAATATTTAAATATTTAAGTGCTTGTCTTTTGAAAAATCAGCATGTTTCAATCATTATAGTGAACATGACTGCTGTTATGACATCACTTTTTATACATATATTTATATATACAATATATTTCTCTCTATATAAATATTTTACGACCACATTCCTGAGGATAAGTTAATTGAGTCACAGTTTGAGTGCAACAGAGTTTGGGTTCTCCTTTTCTTCTCAGCTTTGGACTAGTTGCTCTATTTAGGCATTTTGAATTTTCTCAGAGAGGAATCTCAATAACCTGTCTAGCATGGCCAGGAAGTCATTCGATGTTACTTGTGCAGTCTGACATTCCTTATCCAGATCCTTTAAAAAAAAAAAGACACCATAATTCAGCCATGTAACATGGATATCACATTGAAGTCTGTGGCATTTGGTACCTGAACTGCCAAGTGGGCTGTAACAGCCCACAGCTATGTGTGTTTTGGAGAGCTGGGTGAGCTGCCCCTGGAGGCTCCAAGGCAGGGTGATGATGTGAGGGGGACAGCTCATCACCTGGCAGCATGCACAGGTGCCCTGAGCCCCACTGCTGTTCCAGCTTGTCCTCACTTTTGAGGTTTTTTTCATATTATTATCTTCCTTGCAATTGGGATTACCACAGTAAAAGATGTTGGAGTGTGATCTAAGGAAGAAGTGCATGTATTTACACCCTTCTTAATCATATAATTTTCAGAAGAGATTTCTAGTGCCCACAGCAGGCAGCTCAGTGCCCTCCCAGCTGCCACACCCCATCATTGAACAGCCTTTGCTGATTATTTTGCTATTAAGTACCACAAAGCCAAACTTACTTTGGGGAGGATGTTTCTGTAGGTGTTAAGTCTGGACAGTTTTCTGGCAATGAATTTGCTGTAACTGTCAAGAGCTGTCAAGGTGCTAGTAAAGGTTTTCAGGTGGCTGTGTGTGCATCTCTCCACCTGCAGGGATGGGGAAGAGTTATTTCAACAGTTATTTCAACAGCAATAATCGGTAGCACATACATAAAACATTGTATCCCAGGAATTTAAATACTCATGAAAAATAATAACCTACAGGAATTAAGAGTTGTGTTTTCAACACTAGACCTGATTCTGTATTCAGCCATTTACTGGACACTAAATTTAGGAAATCATAGTACAATCTATAATTTTCATTTAAGAACATGCCAGCGTCCAAAAACTCCCAACTGCCTTAAGTAAATTGCAGGTGCCACTAGAAACTGGACACATAAAATTTGGATGTCTTCAATTCTGGGGATATTTGGAGGTGGGCCAACCCTGCATTAGGGCTTCATGTCTTGCTATTGTGTCTCTCTTGAAACTGGATCAGAATTGTCTTAATGAAATAAAAGCAATTATTACTGCTGGTGTGAATTTTCAACTTTTCTCCCTGAAACTAAGAGGGACTGATGCCATTTGTCTTCTATTCACTTGTAATAGGAGATGGGCTGCTGTTTCTCATTGGTACTCCTAGTGGCCTTCATAAAAAGCTCATTTTTTCACTGGATTTCAGGAAAGTACAGGTGAGTGAAATGAATGGGTCTGTATAGGATATGGACTACACACTCTATTCTAAAACTAAGGGATCACAGTGAATTTGTGAAGCTTCCCAGAAGATGCTGGTGCACATGTAAGACCTTTGCCTATTGAGAGAACTACTGAAGCATTTTAGCACTGGCAGCAGCTTTCTGTAGGTTCTTGCAAGAACTTTTCATTTCTCTAGGTTTGTAAAGCTATCTTACTGCTATTAGAATTCTGAAGTGGGAAAGAAATGTGGGGATCTTAGACAACAAATTTAAATAGAAGTATGTGGTTGCTTACCGTAGCATTCACAGTTACAAGGCTGGGAACCTGCTCAAGAGAAAATGAAGTCAGTAACTTCAGAACAGAGCCTGGAATATAAGGGCAGCTAGGGAAAAGTTGTTCAAAATTAAGGAACTTACTGCATTTAAATTTAGTTTCTTCATATCTTGGAGAAGTTCACGGATGATCGATCCCACCAAAGTCCTGGAGCGCTCCTCCTGCAGTTGTGCTGAGCTGCCCAGCACCCCCAGACCCAGCAGAGCCACAACCTGGACCAGCATTTTGAGAGCCAGCTCTGCTCCTCAGCTGGCTGAACTGTGTGTGGCTCTGCCTTGGGCTCCTTTTATATACACAGTGCTGCAGGAAATGATTAATATCTCACCACAAACATGCTCTTGCTAAAGGGGAGGCGGGGAAGAGTTACCTGAAGAATGGAATTTTATTCAAATGAGTAAGAGTCTATGTACTTGGTGCATCAATTTTATAGACTACCTACCTGAACCCCTTTGCAATATGTATTTCCAAGGCAAACAGTACAACCCTTTAGTGTGGATAAAGTGTAGACAGACATCTGTATCCATCTGAAGTTATTAGAGTATGTATTCATAGACTATACATACACATATATAGACAACTGTGCACGCAACTGTGGATGCTGGAAAACTAAATCTTGCTTTATATTGGTTTCTCAGCACTTCCAAAAATGTGGAGGTAATTTAAAAAAATGTACAGGTTTCCTCAGAAAACTAGGGTTTAGTTCTCAATATTATTAGATTTGTGGTTTTTAAGATTTATAATAAAATGAACAAAATTACGGAGTAGAATTTTTCATAGGAAATTCTGTCTAATTCAGGAAATATATTACAACCTGACTGAGTCAGGACGGAGACCCCCACTGTGCTGGCATTCTTAGGAAAGGCTCTGTGGCCTCAGGATAGAATTTTCAGCTGTCTGTGGAGAAAACAAACTAAACAGTAACTGAGAAATTTTGCAATCAAACTTCATTTAACATGGGTAGAGCTGCACGGGACAAGCTAATTATGAATATCAAGTGGAGAAATTCAGTAAAGAATGATTCAGAAGTCTGCTGGCCTGTAAATATAAAAAAAAATCAGATTTCATAAGAACAGCTGTCCCCTGGGTTGCATTAGAGGAAGATCACCATGGATGCTGCAGCCCTGGCAAAGAGAGGTTAGATCAACTGTTGGACAGAATGACTGTGTCCATCTCTCACTGACTTGGCCTGGGGCTACAGGAGAGGATGGGAACCAAGCTGTAGTTTTCCATGTTCTATTTAAAATATGAAAAAAAAAGTTTCCTAATCAGAGTGTTACCAGGATATTTATTCACTCCTGGATTATTGAGGATGCACTTGTGGGTGCTGGGTGAGGTTGCAGCCATATCCTGGGAAAGGAAAAGGAACCCTCTCCTCAGTATTTGCCCCATACCTAACACACTTCCAGAGCCAGTAGTAGAAGTACACACTCTGTCATCCAGAAATTTTGTTTGACAGTACTTTTCTCTTTAATACAATATTTATGATGAAAATCCTGACTAATACTGGACCCAGACTAGATCCTTACAGCCAAGGTTAGGTATGACCTTGCAAGCTGATGATGAATTGCTTGTACAGTGATATATTAAATGCAGTAATTTCCGTTCTTTTCACCTAGTTTGCTTATGAAAACATGCTGTAGCCTTGGACAAAAATGTCAATTAATGTTTTTCTACTAACCAAAGCAGAAGTCCAAAGAGCAAATTATTTTTAACAAATGTTATGTATGCTGTGATCTGCTTTGCTCTCTTTGTGTTTGTTATTGCTCTCTAGGAATGAAAGAAATTTTGAAATCAGACTGCCCCTTGAGCATGCTGTGCCATTATTCTGGATAGACCATCTGAGTGATGTTCAGGGAAGGCAACACTCCCTCAGCCTACGTGCAGGTGCTTTATCACCTCCAGCTCAGGGAACTGGATGCTCCCTTTTGCTTTCATTCCTGTATGGTCAGGTATGTTCAGGTCACACGCAATTTTGCATTTTTCCATTTTTCAGATGCATTTTGTTAGATTCACTGAATACATTCCTCTCCTGAAAAGTCAACCCTATGATAAAAATCTCCTTTTTCCAGTTGTATTATGAGAGCCCTTGCACTGTGACAAACATAGATGACACTGTGAATTTGGATAGTCTTTTAAAGATGTGAAGTAAGAGGGAAAAGGAGAAAGCTTATCTCACACGTCAGTGTTAGATCAGATCGCATCAGCAGCAGGCTTTCTTCCAGCTACCTCTGTTTCTCCATATCTATATGGTTCATCTCAGGGGTAGTTTCCAGCAGTGACCCACAGTTTCCTCATAATTTTACTAGTATTTCAGCTGTGCTTAATAATTCCTTCCAAGTTCCTTCAATAATCTCTGGTTATTCCCAGAGAAATTATTTAGTACAGCTGTCAGGGTCATGCATATTTCAGGATTAACTTTTTACCATCCTGGACATACTTTCATCCCTAGGCAGGGGACACGATGTGCAGGCGAGGGCTGGAGACTGGCTGAAAACCAACTAACAAGTGTAAAATGTATTAGTAAGAAAACTTCAGATACAGCAAGTGATTTACAACAGGCCTGTGAGCATAAAGGAGTTACTCATGCAATTGGTTACATCCTACAATCAGGGCAGTTGCCAGAAACAACAGAATCCAGTGTTAAAATCTGAAATGATAATCTGAGATAAATGCCAGGACTATGACTTTTACTATTACTTTATTGGATTCAGTCTAGAGCATTAGAGTAAGTAACTAGCTGTGCTGAGGAGGCTATGGAAAAACAGTGTAGCTGTCTGGGTCAGCATCATCACTCTGAGGGAGTATTTTTTTGAGTAAAGGCTTTTGTGAGGTGCTTTGTTATGTTTGCAGCGATGTGCAGGACAGAGTAAGATGTCATGCCTTACATCTCCACAGCTTCCTTGTACATCCCACAGGGAGTGTGCACATTTATAAAATGGGGAGCAGGAAGAAAATAAATTAGAAGAAAAAGAAAAAGACAAAAATCTGCACCAGGTCAACCACAAACCTGATGTTTGTGATCCTTCAGTGATGCTTGGCCACTCTGTGTGTGTGTGTTTTGGCCATTTGCCTCCCTTATCATTGCACTTTATGTCTTGTCCTCCCAGGAGTATATCACACTCAATTCTGACAAGGATTGTCTCTGGTTTATGATTCAAAAAGTTCATTATTACTTTTTTTTATTATTATTATATCTGGGTCAGGAAATTGCCTGTGAAAACTCCATTGTTCTGCCTCCATTTGGTAGGAAATCATCCACAATGATAAGATGTTTTATCCTCTGAAGAAAATGTCTTCAAACATTTCAACATTTTAGTCCCCAGCCTGTCATCCCAGGAGCCCAGCAACCCCATCACCCTCACCCACATCAAAGAGCAGTTCAACTGTGAGCCACAGTGTCACCCCAGCTCTATACTGCCTACTTTAAAATGCTCCATTTCTAGAAACATCCAGGGCCAGGCTGAGCCAGGTGCTGAGCTACCTGGTCTGAAGATGTCCCTGCTCATTGCAGAGGGTTTGGAAGAGATGAGCTTTAAAGGTCCCTTTGAGCACAAATTATTCTATGATTATATGAAAGCTCATCAATCACCTTATTTTTAGTAGAAAAGGCTGATAGAGAACAGGTTCCCAGATCCTCCCACAGCTCAGGCTGAACTGATTGCTCTATAAGCAGCTCCTCAGCTTTCTACTGGTCCCAGGCTGTGTTTATCTTCCTCCCCTCCCAGAAATTCCCACAGTCCTCTGGATTTTCCCACATTGTTAGCAGTCATCCACAGTCACACTGCAGAGAGCCTTAGAAGCTAAAAAATTAATTGCATTTCCTTCAGACTTAGCTATGGTTAGTTTACTTAAATGGCTTCTGTGAGGGGATATTTTTATGAAGACAATTCTTGTGTTTTGTTGAGCAGCTCTCTTGCATACATCCGGTTTACAGAATCTTTGCTCCAAATTTCTGCAGTCGATGAGTAATAACAGCTGTGTGTTTGTGGCAAAGGAAGGACTTCAAAAAGAACCCAGTTACAGAGGGCTACATGGTCAGCAAACAGGTTGTCCTCTACAGAGACATCTCAGAGTCTGGCTCATTCTATATTCTGTATCTGTACCTAAAGAGTCTCCCCAAAGCCTTAAACTTCAAACTGGAAGAGCATTTCACAAAATCGTTAGCACTGAATCGCTGTGATAGTTTTCTCAATTTGTGAAACAACAAATTCCTTCCAAATAATGTACAAGTCTGTTCTGAGAAACCTGCAAGAGCCCTTTCTAGGAAACAGGGTACCTCTGGCAAGTTAGCTGTGTTGACCTATATTGGAGAGTGAAGAAGTGGAAGATTTATGTACAGTCATCAGTGGCAATTTCATCAGCCCATGGGCTATTTCTGTATGCTCAGAAATAGCTGAGGTGCCTGAAGGTGTCCAAAGTCCAAGAAATTAATGGAGAACAGTGCTGGAAGACATGGTGGGAGGAAGGATATCCTCTGTTCTGGCTTCAAACAGAATCTCATGTTAATGAGATGGATCTAATTTCTCTGAACAGAGCATATTGTGCTAACCTTGCACTCTTAGTATAGTAAATACTGAAAAATTCTGTATGTTTCAGGCCATAATCCAAGTAGCAAGTGAGCCCACACCCACAGGCTTCATTGCTGTCCACTACATTGCAGCCACATAGAGAAGTGTTTGATTTCTTCAGTAGTGATGAGATTACTGGAAACCAGGTGGTGGAACACGGGTGAATCAACTGCTGTTTGGCAAGACACTGAATTACTCTCACACTCAGCTTCCCACTAAACTGAGCTGAAAATGTAGTTATTTTTTGGATGCCCACTTTGGAATGAGCTTGTGCAAAATGGTACATTTCTTCCATGCTCAGTAATCTCAATTTATTTACCCTTCTCCCAATTACTTATTTTGAAATATGTATATATTTGCAAACATATAAAACTTTCTCCTGGAACTATCAAGACCAATTATTGGGTGATCTTGATTAAATAATTATGTTAATTACATTTACTCAACCAAAATCCTGAGGGAATAAAGGAGTAGAATCATAGAATCATGGAATGGTTTGGGTTGGAAGGGACCTTAAATCCTCTCATTTTCCCATAGGCAGGAACCATAAGCAGAAAAAGAGAAATATTTGTGTCAGAAAGTTAATGTATCTCACCTAGGTTTTATTTCCAGTTTCTCATGGAAGCTTTACAGATGTTTTGTCATAAAAACCACAAGTGCAGATAGCAAGTGCTTTCTTGTACCATTAGTAAACCCTTTGTGAGATCAAATGAGGACACCAGAGATGCAGTGATATGATGAGAGCTTTAACTTCCAGTTCTGATCTACATGCAAATTCTCGCTGCTGTGAAATGCACCTCTGCAAAAATTGCTCAGAGTCATGTGAAGAATTCTAGACTTTAGAAGGGGTCTTGGAGTTTGTCAGCCTGGTGTGAAAATGCAAAAATGGAGTCTCCTGATGGACTACAGCCTGGCTGCTCCCTCTGTTTTCCATCCAACCATCTACTGCATTCAGCCATGTCCAGGCAGATTCATTTAGACAGTAACAACAAAAGCCATAACGTCAGGTATTGGATGGATCAATCTTGATCTTCCCAAGGGAAGTGTGTCCTCCTGTGTACATAACCTCATACCCCTTTGGGATCCCATTGCTCCAGAACAGAGCCCAAAATAGGCATTCTTGGTTCTTGTGCTATTTGCACCATGTGGCCAAGAAGTAACTCAAGACATTTTGTGATAATCTACGCAGTTAGTAGAAGACCTATTTATTATCTCTGCTTTTCTGGTTTTGCTTTTTTTTCTTTTCTTATTTTCAAACTCACAATGAATTTGGTGCATTTGGTAGTGGCTATGACAAAATGGGAAGTACAGTGGGAGTTTACATTCATAAATACTTTCATGACATCACCTTGAGATGGCTGCAGCAGCACAATGTGAAGGAGAAACTTTATCAATAGCACAAAGGGAGGAACACAAGCCAGAAACCAGAAACATCCAAACAAAAATCAGGGGATGTCCATGAAGTTGACCTGGCAGACAAGAATGACTTAAGCACAGCAAGTAGTTTGGGATATTTTGCATTAAAAATGCAAAACAGAATTGAAAGTATTGATGAGAATCTGATGGTCATCAGACCACTGCCAATGATGAGGGTAAAAATCAGATAACTTTCTTTCAAGCTCTTGCTAATGTGGCAGGAAGCCTTAGGCATGCTGAGACCCAGGTGGCAGTGGGCAGGACTGGAAACTGCTCTTCCCAGATATGGTGAGCTGATGGTGCTCACAAGTCATGTGGTAGTTTCTGTTTCAGAGGAAAAATGCCACCCATGCACAGTAACAGCAAAGACAAACAAAAATGAATTTTTACATGTAGTTGTGAATTTATATATGATTATTTTCCATTAAATGGACCTTTAAACCTCAGGAAAGGAATTATCATCACAAAGTGACAACTGTTGATAGGATTTTTGTAGCCAAAGGTTTTACCTGAGCATTTTTTACAGGTTTGTCTGGGATAAAAATGACCTGGTAAAAGATTTCACAAATCCGATGTCTTGTCTGTGTAGTGAACACTTTTACCACTTTTTATACCTTATTGGAAATAAAACCAAAGTTGAATGGTGAGAAGCTTATCTTAAGGGTCTTTTACAAACTAAATAATTCTATAATTCCTAAGAAACAAAATCCTAACATGTAGTTTGCTTCTGTGACCGTATATTAGTCTCCTTACATCGTGCTTTCAAACTTTCTCTAGTTATGTTTTGCTTATTTTTTCCCATGAAAAATTTGTGGAATCTGTATTTGCTCAGGATAGATCTCTCTTGGGTGGCAGTTTTTCTGTAGCATTTCTAACTTTTAAGTAGATTTTTTGCATGCTTAATATTCCTTTTAAGTAATTGTTTCCCATGTAATTTTGGGGCTTATTTTACCAAGTAAACCAAACCCAAAAATCCCAGGCAATGGACCTTGTGAAGTCACACTGACACCAGCATGGTTAAGAACTCAGTGAACTGCACTGTATAAGGCTGTAGAGATTTCAATTCCATGTTCTCAGTCTTACTAAATATCATTTTATACTAGGTCCTATTTTTAGAACCTACTGACATCTTCAAGATGAGTCAGCATCCCAGTCAACATGGAAAATGTTGTCGTGGTGATTAAACATTGATATGTCTGTTGAGAAAAGAAAATGACAGGCTAAAACATGAGGCTTCCCACAAAAGCCAAAAGATGCATCCTTTGGAAGTGCACTAGGAAAGAGCATCACCTCCAGCTTGGTACAACCAGTGGGATTCAGGGAGATGGAAAAATACCTGCAGCTGTGTGGGAGCTGCTGATGCACCCCAGCTCCTCGAGGGCAAAAATGCAGAGAGTCAGAGGTTAAAGAGCCCAATATGGAGTTTGTGGAGCAAAGTGTCTCAAGGCACTTTGTGGCTCCCCAGCAGCTGCAAGAAACCCTGCTTGGGGGATTAATCACATCCTTTGGAAGTTTCTGACATCTCCAGATCAGCTGAGAGGAACATCAATGTTTAGAATTGCTATGCTAGTTTTAAACAAACAAGAAGAGAGACCATTTATTTCTAACTCATTTCAAACAACCAGGATATTTTTTCTCTGTGTCTCCTAGATTGCTTTCCCCACAGAGCTATGGAGAGGGCAGCACACAGCCCATACCCATCAGTGCACACTGAGCAGGCCAGGGCCTATGGCAGCATCCCCATGGCTGCAAGCAAACTGGTGTGACAACACAGAGGTGAGAAATCAAATATGGATCAGTGTCAGTTTGTTCTGTTTAGGAAAAAAAAAGGGGGAATTTTCAGGTTGCTGGAGGATTTCAGTCTGGTTTTCCACAACTGAGTACTGAGAAGTAGATTTCTAGACCTCATTTGACTGTCTAATAAGCTACTGAATTCCAAGACCTCTTACTCTTGGAAAAAGAGACGTAGGTTCTGGGAGTAAGTGTACTACTTTAAAACAACCAGCAGACAGTGCCTTTACCATCATTATCCAGAAGTGTCCCAGGCAGCACAATATGCCTTTTGCTTCAGTGCTGCTGGCTGGCACTTCCAGCTGCTCCTGCTCTGCTCCTCTGGAAGGCAGAAGGAAACATTGCTCTCCAAGGAATAGCTTGATCTGTATTAGGAAAAGATCTTGAGGTCTCTTGTGTGCTTAAAGGCAACTGCTTTAACATTCAAGAGGTGTTTTCAAAATACTGACATAAATGGAAAAAAAAAACTTCAGGAAAGCAGAGCACTTTGCAATGGAGACCATCATGTGCTTGCACGCAGCAGTGGCCTCGGAGAGTTAACACTCCAGGGTATAAATTGTTTAGCTCAACAGAAACATTCCTCATGTCAATAAAAATGCCAACTCACTCTCTGTTGTACCTATTTGGTTTATATTTCCTGGGTGCATGTCTTTGCTTACCAACACTGGGGTTTTTGTGCCATCTTCTTGCCCAATCACTCATAATTGTGAGATGCTACTATGATGCCTCATAATCAAATTCAGAGAGTACTTGGCATCACTCCACTCCTCAGATTTCTCCCCCTCCTTTTTCAGAGGATATTAAGCAATGCAGGTCTTTGCTACTGTTAATTCTGGCTTTAAATCCTGCTGATGAACATGGTTTTATGAGTAATTAATTGTTTAATGCAATGACTTTTCCTTTTGACTGAAGTGATCAAAACCCCTCATCACTTTGGTTTTATTTATGCCCCCTTTTTGCACATTCAGTCCTGCATCCATTCATTGAGACTGGGATTTGTTTCCCTAAGATCCATTTTAGTAGACCATACAGTCTATTTTACTCCCTTTCAAGAAATAATAGCTGATTCAAAATACTAATGAAAAATCTACTATTTAGAAAAATCTACTATTTCTCCTAGGTAACAGCTACTTTTGCTATTACCTTGGTAAGCAGTGAGTTTTCCCTGTGCAACAAACTTATTGCTGATGCTTCTATAGTATTTTTAAAAGGCCATATTAAGGTTCAGCTCTGATATCCACACTTCTTTTACCTTTGTTTTTGAATGTTTTTTTAAATTCTTAACCTTGCTATTATAAAAATTTCATGACCAATCAATTCTATCTTTTAATTAAACCAGCACAAATAGGCAGCTGGCAGATGATCGCGGCAAGAAGGCAAATGACATCAAAAGCCCTGACAGACTGGGCTAAAGGGCTTTTTGTCTGCAACACAAATGCTTGTTTAAAAGATGTGCCATTTGAGTACAAGATAATAGAAAATAATGAATAAATATGTGAGATGATAGATAGTAGTAAAAATTTTTATAAAAGCATTTCAGCCTGCACTCTCTGGGATATTTCTGCAGCTCTTTGACTTCTGATGCTTTTACTGGAGTTGACTCTCTCCCAATTGTCTGAATGAGCTTCTGACAGCAGATGGCATCTTCCTCAAAACCAGAAATCAAAAAGGGATTGCTACAGGAGGAAACAAGGTGGAAAGCTCATTGCCCTGCTCTGCCAGTCTGCTGCAGTTGAAAGGGTCACATCATGGATCAGTGGCAAAATGTGGCCATGAGGACTCTGTGCTCTGCCTGTGCTCGCTCTCTGTGCCTGGTCTCACACAGGCTGGTGAAGCACAGTGCTTTATTGGAGCACTTACAGCTTGAAGGAGCCTGAATGCTTTTGAAATAATAGGGTTTACACTTCAATGGCTCTCCAGCAGGAAAAATCAGGTCCTCTGCACCCACTGCACAACCTCACTGCCCACACAACTCTGCCATGAACAGGTCAGCATGCAGCTGCCTCCAGCCAAAATCTGTGGCAAAATTATTTAATATACATTAGATATCACTTACAACTCCACCTAAAGTTGAGAAGTTCTGAGCTTTTGGATATGCTCAGGTCTTGGCTTTGTCCTTTACTTACTTTAGAGGTGTGGCTCATAAGCTGCAAGCTGAACCACAATACCTGCATTTGTTCATTATCCAAAGAGAAGAGCTTTTGTCTAAAGAAAGCTCAAAGGTCATTACAGTGTATGTTTATATCTATATAAAGAGGTTGAAACTGTGCTTCCAATCTGATGGAGGTGTAACATAATTTCCTGCAACAGCATTAAGCTCTTCTGGCCACAGCAGAAATGTGACCACAGCTTGCTCTGCTTTATTGACAGGATCTTTTTGGATTTGAGCTGGGAGTATGTCCTCTAATCCAGAAGAGGCTAAGTGAATATCACTTATTTTCCTAATGTGATTTCAGCATAGCTGGCATGAAGGGTTAGGGGATTAAATGACTTCTGTCAAACTCTGATATCTTCATTTGTTCCATAACAACCATAAAAGAACTACTTGTTTTCTCCCTTCTTAATATAATGTAGGAAGAGTGGGTCTGGGACTTGTTTTTTTTTCTAAAACTCCTCTTTTTGCTTTGTCTTTGCAGCTGGGGCAGCAGCAGAGCAACAGTAGCACCTGTGCACTCCTTGAAAATCCTCTGTCAGAAGTAGTTCAGAGAGTTAATGGTAATGAACGGATGTAAACAGAAACCAAAAGAACAAACTAGGTCATCATACCACTTCTAATCTAATGCTTGTTGGTATTTCTGTATCCTCAAAATGAAATATTCTATTTTTCCTTGTTTTTTCACAGTCAATCAACTGAGTTTTCCTATGAATAATTGAGTAGAGGTCTTTAGCCTCTTCCACACAGTCATGAAGATTTTGGCACTAAGGTCATTGATCTCAGCTAACAGTGATGCATAAATGAAATTTCATGAAAATAATGAGACGTGCAAAAATTTGCACTTGGTAAATTGCTTCACCTTCTGTCCCTTCATTTAGCCACAATACATTTATCTAAATGTTCAAGGTCAGGAAGGTATGGAGAGTTGGCACCATGTAGCATGTTTGTGTAGCTTTCAGCAGCAACTGGAACCATTCTCTTGGCTATGAGATGCAAAACAGATTTATTGTAATGTCAGTCCTAGCTCTTCATCTGGATTTGGGCTGCCAGATAGCACTGATCTGTGTGCTGTCCCTCTGGTAAATAAATCCATGCCCATCCTGAGCACACCTGCTGCCTCCAGCCCTTAGGCAGAGGCCCACAATCATCGATATGAGATGACCATTGGGGAGTATGAGGAGCAGCTAGAGGGGCTTAGCCTGGAGAAAAGGCATTTCAGAGGGGACTCTTTCTCTCTCCAATTCCCAAAAAGGAGCTTGGAGCCACAAGAACAAGTAGCAGGACAAGAGGAAATGGCCTCAAGTTTCACCAATAAATTGGTTATTAGGAAACATTTATTCAGACACTGGCAGAAGCTGCCCAGGGCAGTGCTGGAGTCACCATCCCTGGAGGGATTTGAGAGGTGTAGCTGTGGCACATCTTGAGGGCATGGCTTAGTGGTGGGCTTGATTATCTCAAAAGCATTTACTAACTTAAAGGGTTGTATTAGTCTGGTGCAGAATGGACTTAAATATCTTCTCTTCCACAGGCAAGAATAAATAAAATGGCAGAAGAGGAGGCTGTTGATGAAGCAGAAGACAAGGAAGGAGCAATGCAACTTCCACGGTAGCACATTAATCATTGTTGTTATCTCTAATGTTGGGAGTAATGTGGAACACAGCAGGGAGTCCCTCAGAACCGCCAGTGATTTAATGGGGCAAAGAACGGGGTCGTTAATGAGGAAGGATAATTACTGAGCTGCCGCTGTCCGTGGTGCTGGAGGTGCCGCCTGGGCCCCCGGGGACCAGCAGTGCCCCAGCCACGATGGCCTCATTTATCTGGTCTTTGCCAACACCCCAGCAGGGGCACACCCGGTGGGAAGGGCCTCGAGCTTCCTGGGTGGCGTCAGGGTTGGGAGGACTTGGAATAGCTGAGAAAAAAGTGGGAGATGCCTGCAGGGCTAGACAGAAAAATTAATTATTCTTCCTCAGACATGTTTTTGCATTCCAGGTCTAAAATAACTATCTTAATATTCATAAAGTGTACTGAAAAAATACCTTAACTCTCCCACATATATTTGCTATATTATTTGTCATAAATCTGTCAGCTTCAATTTTAGAAAATTAAAGTTGAGAAACTAACTCAGCCAGCCACTTTAAAGTCACTTTCTTCCAGAATGTCATAATACAGTAAAACAACCACCTCAACGACAGAAAACTCCAGGATAGGAGAGTTCACACCCTTCTAGCTCTGGGGAAATCCAACCATGAGATGGGAAACCACAGACTTTGCAAGTTTCACTGTTATAAAAAAAAAATAAAATTCTTCTAAATTGATGACTTGCCAATTGATGACTCGTGGCCTTTTCATGCTCTTAGACTTGATAAATTGGAAGACTGTAGGAGATAAAAAATTGGCTGATGGTCACACTCAAAGAGTTTTGGTAACAATGGTAACTGGTTGGCCAGACACCTCTGGGTTGAACTGAAATCCAAAGAAAGGATAAAGCAAAAGAATAAAGGTGTAAATACAACCTTCAAAGCAAGGTAAATGGGTAAACCCAAACCACAGGAACAGAAAGCAAGGAGCTTTACACATTAACAAAGGGAAGGGGAGCTTCTGCTCACAATCAGACAGGGATATTTTGGAGGTGGGTGTGTTGTGCTTTGATATCAGACAAGCTCACTTGGCAATATAAAGCTCCAAAGAAATACTAAGAAATTATGGAAACAATTCAAACATCTTTGTGATCAACACAAAGGAAAGCTGAAATAGCATCCTGAATAGGTATGATCTTTATTTAGTAGATTCTTGCATTGATTCCACCAATAAATGCTGAGTTTCACAAGGAAAGAATGATGTTTTAAACATACTAATTCTGCAATGAAGCAATAAGGAGAAGACAAGGTTATAATCACAAGAACCCAGAAGGGTAGACAGTGCTGCTACTGGAATGTGAGGGAGCGCTGAGTCACTCTGCATTAGGTGCTGCCATAGTAACTATTTACCAGCTGGCTGGGAATGAGGACAGACTGAAAAACTTGAAATAAAAATCATGTAAATCCCACCTTGAAATATATTTCATATGCTTTTAAAAATATTTAACAGAATTGAATACTTCTGAAGGTTTTTTATATTAGTGTTATTTGGGTCAAGCAGATTATATTGGACTACTGAGTAGACACATAAATGTATTCAAGCAAGAAATAAACTGATTTCTTCCCAGCTGGGCTAATGTTACTGTCTCTCATTGTGAGAGCAAGTAGGAACTGCTTTGTATTCATGGGGAGCTGATAGAGTCCCTGTTCTCTATAACCCAGCCTAGGCTGTGATGCAAACAGAAGAGATGAGAGTTCTGGTAGTAACAGCTTCTGGGGTGGATTGGAAAACTTTAAACACTTCAGAGAGGTGTAAGCTCAGATTCCTTGACCAGTTTTTTCCTGATGTTGCCCTCTGCTCTGACTATTAGGAAGGTCATGCTGGTGGTGGCTTTAATATCTTGGTGGCTGAATGTCCCCTGCAGGATAAATGTCTCCCTGCAGGAGAGATAGCTCTGGTGTAGTAGTGATTTGGGGCATTTCTGTGAATCATAAGATTCTGGGTGGTTTCCTAGCATGGAAAATTTCAGCATCTTTATGACAGGTGTCTGTCACTGTGACACCTCCAAAGGCAGAACATCCATTACTATTACACCAGTAAGTGAGAGCATTTAAACTGCTGTTGAGGTGTGGACAATTTCAGAAAACCGTAGGTGGGCCTTTTGATAATCAGTTTAGCCAAGTTTGCCTTGGACTGTAGTTACAGAGAAGTAGAAAGCTAGCAAAGGTTTTAAAGTCAAGAATTAGAGAAAGGTTTATGAGAACTCTGCAGAGAGGCAGGAAGTTTGTGGTGAAACACAGGAAGCCACTTGTCTTTTTTTAATCTGTGTAGGGCTTGGAGGAGCTGCTGCAGGAGATGCTGAGGTCAGGAAAGCTCTGCTTTGCAGAGCATAGGCAGACACCTTGTGGCTCCCCAAAGCAAGGGCATGGATGTCCAGGTGGGATTTGTCATGGCAATGGTCTTCACTCCCATGGTAGATGAACAAAAGGTTTTTCTAGGACTCATTGTGCAATCGCATGCACAGATCTCTTTGCATCAATCTTAGTGAAGTTTTGGGAGCTGGTACTCTTCAGCCAGTTTCCTCTGATCCCTCAGCTTCCCTAAGGAAGTATTATTTAAAAATACTCATCTCCTCAAAGATCAAGACATCCTGAATCATAGAACATTGTGGGTTGGAAGGGACCTTTAAAGGTCATCTAGTACAACTCCTCTGCTGTGAGCAGGGACATCTTCAACTAGGTCATGCTGCTCAGAGCCCTGTCCCACCTGGCCTTGAATATTTCTAGGACAATTTGTTTTGTTGTATCTGTTATCTTCAGTATTGTGATTTCCAGCTAACAGATTTCAGGAGTCCAGAAGCAAGGCTCACTTAATGACACCGGTGGTTCAGGGAGAAGTCTGGGCTTGCTTAGACACAGGAACGGCAGGATCCATGTAGCCTGCAGAAGATGAGACTTGCTAACAGCCTTGCAACACAAAAATTGCCACCGGGAGGCAGGTAAAAATTGGCATAGAAACTGTTTATCATTCTCAAGAAAGAGAAGGCTGTAGGAATAGGCTACAAATGTTCTTAAGTAAATTAGATTGTGCAATATTTAATCTATAATCTATCTCACTCTCTAGCAAAACAGATGACAGTAGAAATGATTTTGCCAAGTCCTATTTTATAGCTGTTATATTTGATTTGATGGCACTTGAAGGTGTAGCTGAAGTTCCAATTGCTTTAGAGGCATTTTCTGTGAGAACTGCAGTCTGAGGAAGCAGATACGGTTCTCTTTGGTTTCCAGCTCACTTGTTAGAGTGCTTGATGATGGTTTTCTGCCTTGAGACTGAGTCTGGAAAGACAAAGAGCCCTTGACTAAAAGGGACATGACAATTTTATAACAGCTTTCAGGAGTGGGCAGTGATGGCTCTAATACAAATTACATCAGGTTTAATCAGCTGCTGGGCTTCTGTACACAGGAAGTTTTTTTAGATCCTTCCCATATTGAATCAGAAGGAAACCACATGGTGAAAAATTTTTTGCCATGGAATAGAAATTCTTAATTTTCATATGCTTCATTTTCACCTTTGAGAAAGCCAAACGCTTTTATCTGCAAAGAAATGTGCATCCTTCACAGCTGTAATCACACCTGAACTAGTGCTAATTCCGGGTACAAGCAGGGAATCTTATTGGTGTATCTTGGCCTATGTTCCCAAAGAGTTAAACAGCTGCATATCACAGCTTGGAACAGGCAGTTCTGCCTGCTGGGCAGACCTGCCATGTTAGTGACTCAAAGGGCTGAATAAAAAGACAGCATCTCTTCTACCCTTTGGCACTCCCATCCTGTTTACTCCACTGGCACTCTGATTCCCAGAGGGATGCAAGACGTGTTCTCACCACTGGTGCAGCCCTTTTAACACCTTCTGCAAAGCCCTTCATGTACCATGCAGCTGGGACATCAGGTTTTTTACAACTAGCTTCTTCAGGGAACAGTCAAGAGCACAGACCTGCTCTTCTCTCCTCTCTCCATGTATTTAGCATCACACACAGATTGCCTCTTTTTTTATTTTTTTTTCTTCGTTTAAGTAGCCACGAGCTGTATGATGATGAGATGTCTAGAGGCAATGCCGAGCTGTCTTTGCTGATGAAGCTGGCTGTTTCAGCATCTCTGATGGTCTTTAGTACTGCTGTTGTGCAGGTCACCGGCCAGCTTCAGTTTCATCGGCCAAAGGTGAAAATAAAGCTATAAAGGAGTAAGTTTCTCCCCCTCGCTCCTCCCGCCGCCGCTCATGGATCCCAGGGATGTTCTGATGAGCATCCGCGCACCGCCGGCAGCGTAGCCCCTTTTGGGAAGGATCTGGAGGGCTCGGCTGGATGGGGAGAGGAGGAGGGCTGCTAAAAACACCGCCCTCCGCCGGGGGAGCGGCGCGGAGTGCGCGGGGCGCGGCGGAGC
>VZRH01003113.1:455632-479610 GCA_013397555.1 Urocynchramus pylzowi
CGGCGGGGTGCGCAGTGCGCGCCGCAGTGCGCGGAGCGGGGCGCAGGGGCCGCGCCGCAGGGATGCTCGCCCCGCTCCTGGGCTCCGCGGGCTCCGGCTGGCTGCTGCTGGGTGAGTGCTCCCCCGACCCGCCTCGGCAGCGGGGTTTGTCCTTCTCCCCGCCCCTCTCCCTGGTTCCCGGCTCCTTTCTTTCTCCGCAGCGGGTGGGGACCCGCTCCCCGCCTTGGCACGCTGGTACCGGCCCGAACCCTGCAAGCGGCCTCTGGGCCCGCGGTCCGGCTCCCCATGGCCGTCCCTGCTCCGGGATAAAGGGTATTCCAAGCTCTTTAAAGGGAGGAGGCAGGCGGGAGCGGCGCTCTGCATGGGGATGGCATGATGCTCGGCGCGACGCGCGCGGCGGAGCCGGCACCATGAGCCGCTGTGGCAGTGCTGCAGAGAGCTCGGGGATGCATTACATAACAGCTCTCAAACAGTCCTGCTGCTTTGTTCCACCGCTCCACCTCCGGTAAATTTGTTGGGGCACTTTCTCTGTGAAACAGGGTGGCGCGCTTGGAGGGTGTGTGCGCGTTAAGAGCTGATGGGCAGAGGGTGATGCTGGATCCCATTGTTTTGTGGGCAGGCAGTGACGATTCCAAGTGGGTCTGCATTAGGAAATTCTTGCGAGTCTGAAACAGGAGGATTTCTGTAAGGTATTTAAAGGTTCATCTTGAATTGATTTGCTGTGCTGATTTGAAATTGAGTCCTTTGAATCTGTGTGAAGTATCTTTTCTAAAGAAAGGTAATGTTCAATGTCTGTGCTATTTCCCCCTTCATGTATCAAAGAGCTTCCCTCTAGAAAGGCAGAATTCCAAGGATAAGAAGTACAAAGGGGAAAATTATTTTAAAAGACAACATCTTAGCATCATTAGGTAGATGTTCTGAGGGGAGTGTTGATAATGGAAAAGATTTTAATTATTTATGTTCATGCCTACTTGCTATTTTTGATTATGAAAAAGGATGTTTCACACTGAAAAAAAAAGGGAACCTAAAATTGCTAGCCTGAATTTTGCCTCTGAAAATATCCTGTTGGCTCTCATTAAAGGCCTTACAGCTGCTTATATCAGCAGCTTAAATCAGCTGCTTCAGAACTGTAGCAAAACTCATGCAGTGAAATATGGTCCAGAGGGAATTACATGGGTGAAACAGAAAGTAGGACTTGGCTGGGAAGCTGTGGGCAAATGTTTGTTACTGTATTTTGGTCCCCAAAGCCCCAGGGACTGCTCTGAGCCACATTACTGGTTGCACCAGGCTTGTTTATGATAACAGCAGGAGAACAGGACCCAGTGGGAACAGGTCTCCTGTGCAACCTCCTACCCTCAGTCCTCCACATCTGCCCTGAGGTATCGATTTCTGTGCTTCACATCTCAGTGTTTCTGCTGTGTCCCAGCTCCTCTCTCTCTGGCTATCCCAAAGTGTGTGTCTGGGCCCTCACTTAATGCTGTGCTCTCTTTATTGTGGTGTGGACATGACTTTAACCCAACGTTTCTGTCTGCAGAATGGTGCCCCCAGAAGAGAAGTGTTGTTGCTGTTGTTGCATTTTGCAGTGGCACTGAGATGTATGCCACCACAGGTGGTCTCTGGGAGATGGATCCCACCAGACAGCCAATGGCTCTGCCTGACCTGGCAGTGTGGCACCTGCTCAGCCCTGGAGCAGCAGCTGTTATGCTCATGACTGGTTTTGGCTTTCTGATGGCTCCATCCCCTCAGTCATCACTCCATGTTTCAAAGGAATCACTGTGGCTGTGCTGATTTTCTGAACAAGGTGCTCCTTGGCCATTTCAGCCCAGTGAAGCATTCTTCTTTAATCCAAATTAATTTCTGACGCCATTAGAAAAGTTTTAACAGGTTGAGAACAGGTCTATAATGTTCATCTCAATGAAATAATGGTAGAAGTCAGTGAAAGACAAAGCCAATTATTTCCTACTGTGCAGTCTTGGATGGTCTGATGGATGCGTAGAGTGGTATAGTAAACAAAACACAAACCTAATAGCAAATTCCCCTAAGGATTTGAACATTGCTGGTTTGGTTGAAATTTTCCAAGAGTTCACCTTACCCCTTGAACCTCTGGGACTTCCTGCTTTTACTCCTCTGCTCTTCTCTTTCATGTGGCTGCAACCATGAGTCTCTTGCCTGCCCTGTCAGTCCTGCCTTACAGAAAGGAAGTCTTTGTTCTCTCCTGGCAGCAGCTGGAGGCCAGGCAGGCACCTGCATTCATGTGTGGAGGCACAAGGAGGGAAATCTGCCATCACAGTGTCCCTTCCCAGCAGCACCAGTGCACCCCCAAACATTTCTCAGAGCATGTTTGCAAAGGGCTGGGAGGTTCATCTGAGGTTACAATAGACTTGTACAATCCCACTCCTGATGCTTGCTCTTGTGCTGTGACACAGGAGTCCTTGGTGATGCTTTGTGTACAGAGGAGATGCCCAAGGCTGCTCAGCCCAGCCTGTGGAGTGCCAGGTGCTGCTCTGGAGGCAAAGCTCATGGTGTTGGTTGAGGTATATTTAGTTGCTTTTATTCTCCATCCCTCTGTTACTGCTCCATTTGAACATTTGCTAGATACTATCAAAAGGAAAGATTAGATACATTTGATTTCCCTGATCCCTCACAGGAAAAGATAGAACATAGCAATTTTTCTCTGCTGCTCCTGATTAATCTGGACATTTATTTGATTCTTGTCTCCACAATAGAACTACAGATATTACAATTATATTCAAGTAATAAAAATAGGAGAGAAGCTTTGAAGACAGATGGTAAACTGAATTAACTGGATACCCTCAGAAATAGGAAAGCTGACTTGGGAGTGAGCCAGAAACAAAGAAATACAACATTACATCAGTAAGGGTATACTTGCCCTTTTGATGTCACTAAACACTGCAGAGCACCAGAGGGTTTAAATGTTTCATTGTGAGTCAATTTCTGAGAGCACTTTGAGAGAAATACCTTGCTCTTCCTTCATCACTGCACAGCTGCAATCAGCACCTGGATATCTTAAAGGTAACTGGAGGCAAGTCTGGGTGAGATGGAAAGAGATGGTGGGTAATGGAGCACAGGCAGTTATCTTTTGATGGGTTCACAGGCATCCACGGCAGCTCTTTTCCCATGGCTTTGTTCTTAACTTTGCTACGTTATTTCTTCATATAGACCCAAATAAAATAACTTAATCACCCTCTTTCTGATCAGAAATCAACATGAAAGAAAAACATCTTTAATTTATCCTTTTTTTTTTAAAGTGCTCTGCATAGGTTCTTTGGGGATGGGCCAATACAAGAAATGAGCTTTTTTCCTTCACTGCTATTTCTGTCTCTTGTGCTACTGTGTGAAGCCAAAGCCCTGCAGGTCCTTGGCACCGGGGACCCATCTGTCCCTGCTGTTGTCCCCACAGGGCGGTGCATGCCAGGAGCAGGGACAGCTCAGAGAAGGGACAGTGCAGACCTCCGCTCCTGCAGCTCACTGGTCTGGTCCCCTCTGGAGAAGGTACTGGTGGTCCAAACTGCTCCATCCTCTCACCTCTTTTCCCACTGTGCAGGAGGGTTTACAGAGCTTGGGAACCTGGATAACCTCTTACCCTGTGAAACCACCCAAATAGAGAGGAGAAAGGTGACTTTTATCAGAGAGCATGTGGCCATAAAATATCTATATAAATATGCTTGAAATATACATGTAAAATCCTTCAATCCCCAGCAGGGACCCTCACACTCCTTTCCATGCTCTCTTGCATTTTGCTGTGAGCCATGATTGGCTCTCCAGGAGCTTTTCTTCCCAGATATGCTGATTCAGAGTCTTTGCAAATCCTTTTTGGTGACTTCAAGGAACTGAGCAATGATTCTGTACAGCATGATACACGGAAATGTTTCGCTGGGCTTGGATTTATTGTAGAGTGCCACCAGGACTTACTGATGACAAGTCATTTCCTGGGTCAAAGCCTCCTTGCACCATAAACATTGTCACAGAGCCTCCAAGGTGACCTGAGGCTGGAGGGAAAGTGGGTGAGGAAGCAGACCAGGGGCTTTGCATCATTCTGCATTTTCCTATGCTCTGTATATAGGTAAAATTAAAAATATTTTACCATCCTGTTGGAGACTGCACTATGGAAAACAAGGTAGATAGTGGTGAGAAAGTAAGACACTGGGATGAGTGGGGATTTTTAGTCAGGAAAGAGTATCCAAGCCACAGGGGTAGTTCAGCACCTGTGAGCTGGTCCCCAGCTCCTTGCTGCAGCCATGCTTCAGCATCCTTTACTCACTGCTTGGGCTTTTGCAAGCAGTGATGTAGCTGCTTCAGCTACAGTGTGTAGCAGATACTTCAGAAAAGCATGGCTGAAAATGCAGCCCCTTCTTGTCCTGGGCTGAGTCCACAGCAAGGTTTTGGCAAGACCTCATGGTGATTCCCCCACAACCCTCAGATTAGTCAGCCACACAAGGGGGTTTTTCTGTCTTCTGTGTTGTGTGGGACATTCCAATCTCATAAACATGGAAAGAAGCTAAATCCAACCAACCTGTCCAAGTCATTTTCTTCCACACTACAGGAAGAAATTGTCACTTGTCAAAAAAAAAAGTGTGCATTCAATGGAAATAACTGTTTCTTTAGGAAAGCCCCAGTTCAGGGAGGAAAAGTCTTTTTATTCAGACCTGTGTGCCATGGTTTTGCAAGACTGCAGCTCACATTTCCATTTGCTCAACAAAGTGGCTTTGGTTGTGTAGATAAAATCTCAGAGACACCACATGTGAACTGCAGTGAGGAGTTTCCACTAAGCACTGTGCAGTCATGCTGCATAATCCGTGCTGGATGAGTTGACCTCTTTGAGAGTAACAGGCTCCAAAGACACCTGGGGGTTTTTAGGTGACTTTTCCCTCTGAGGTCAAGTGTGTCACTTGGCCCAGGAGCAAAAATTCCAAATGCTGGATTATTTGGAAAAACAATCTCAGCAGAGGGTCTTTTGTCCACTGTTGCCTGTGACAGAGGTGGAGGGTTACCTGTGTAAATCCCTCTTTTAGTGTCCAGATTCTAAGAGACCCCTCACTGCTTTCACTGCTGAGGGTTTTGATGATGGCAAGGAGGGGAGCATCAGTCCCACACCTGGGAGCAGACACTTGGATGCTCCACCTGGCTGCCTGAGTTTCTGTTTTGACCACAGAGGAAGGACAGCCACACCAAAGCTATCAGCCAGATCAGGCACTGCAATGGGACTTTTTGCTCTGCCAGAGGAGGTTTTAGTTAGATATTAGGAAAAATTTCTTCATGGAAGGGGTGGTCAGATGTTGGAACAGGTAGCTCATGGTAGTACTGGAGTTGTCATCCCTGAAAATGTTCAAAAAATATGTAGATGTGGTGCTAGGGGATTTAATTTAGTGGTGGGCTTAGCAGTGCTGGATTAACCATTGGACTCGATGACCTATGAGGGCTTTTCCAACCATAATGATTCTATGATTCTGTAATTATTAAGATACAACTTTGGGTCAAGAAGCAGAAGTGCTGAGGTGGCAGGGACCTGATGTGTGGTGCCATGTAAGCTGATCCTTCCACAGAAGGAAGGGAGTGACTCTCCCTGCTGTGAATATACTTTCATTTGGGAGAGTTTTAGAAACTACTAGAAAATCTTCCAAGTTTCTTCTCAGATTTGCTTATGACTAATCCAGATCCTGTTTATTTGGATGCCAACATGAAGTCTCAGCCATGCTATTTGTTTTTCCTTGATGTTTTCACCCCAGACAATGGCACAGCCTCCTCTCTGGGACAGTTGCCCATGTGAAAGATCTCTGCCCTGTCCTGTCTGCTCCTGGGGTGTTGCCCTGTTTTTTTGAGTTTCTCTAAGCCTTCTCATGTTTACATTTTTGTAATGGAGTTTCTTGCACACTTTCATGTAAATAATGATTGTTTTACATTCTTCTCTGTAGGAGGAGAATTTTGATGGACTGTTAGTTTGACCAGTGTGGTTGGAGAGGTGACAATATCATTCTCCAATCCACTATCACTTTTGGAATTCTATAAATGTTGAAGTCTGAAAAATAAAGTACTCTTTTCCTGTTCCTGTTCAGATACTGAAACACCTTTCGTGAGTTTTATTATTTTGTGTCACAACAGTGACACTGGGGCTGTGCCCCCTCTTCAGCCTGGCATCTTTTGCCTTTGGAAAGGATGGGTTTTCCCTGCTGAGAGCACAGGCAGTGCATGGATGGGTGCAGAAGGCACCACAGCTCACTTTGGGCTGCTGCTTGACCTGCTGTTGAATAGAATATTGCACAGCCTTCATTTCCTTTCCTGGACAAGCCACTGTGCTTGTTTATGGCTGAGAATCAAAGGGGCTGGCTGAAATGACCTTTCCTTCTCTCACCAGCCATTAGGAAATTAAGGCTGAGCTGCCCATATGCCCAAGGCAGAGCAGCCCTGGGCTGTGCCCACCCATGTGGGCCAGTGATGGTGCCCAGGGAGGGACAGGGGCTCAGGAACAGCCTCCTCAGGGAAAGGCCTGCACATGGTAAGGGTCAGAGCCCTGCTCCTCTTTGCCTCCAGAGCAACAAGCAACTCCCTTCCAAGGGCTAATGAAATTCCTAAAATCAGCTTCAGGAGCCATACTGACATCGCTGTGACCGCTGGGGTGTCCCACTCGCTGCTAGATGGCCCCAGCCAAAAGTTACAGCAGGGAAAGCACTGAGGAGTTTGCTAAGCTGGCATTCTTTTTTTTTCCCCCATCTCCAAAGGCAAGTATGAGCTGTTCAGCACAGGAACCAGCATGCAGATTGCTAAACTGATTTAACTTTTTTTGTTTCCTCTTTGAAAAATTATCTAGGAAACAGTCAATCATTCTGCTGTTGATTGAAGTGAGTTGGAGGTGATCTAAGCAGCCAAATTACAGAAGGCAGGAATGATGCAGACTTAATGTCTTTTCTGCAGAAACCAGTACTTATAAGAAGTGGAGAGTATATTATTTAGTTTGTTGTAAGATTCTTCACAATGATGGACAAAAAAAGACAAATATATTAGAACCCCTTTTGAAATGTTAAATATACTTTATTTAGTATCTCCAATTGCAGGACATTGGGATTTTTTTCGGTTTTTTTCTTTCTCTCAAGGAATTCTGTCCCATTTGATGCCCAAGAGATGATAACGACTGGTACTTAAGAGAACAAAATGTGTGGATGGGAGGAGGAGGAGGGGATTTATTCTGTCCAAGATGTTGATCTGGTCAGGATGTACCACAGAAATAATCTCATCCACACATAGCCTGGGTGTAAAGAGAGAATCATTCCATGACACATGTTTTTGCAGGATTTCCCCCCAAACATGATACAGTCAAAATCCATAGAGATGCACTGCTTCAAAGTACATTGGTCTAGAGTTGAGCAACCCCTAGTGCTCAGTTTTCCATTGGATCTGAATTTCTTTGCCTCTGATATTAATTAGATCTCGATTCTTCGATTTCCTTATCAGTCCTTTCTGGAGCAGAGGCAGCCTGTGAGGGAAGTAGATGTTCCTGTGAGGGAAGTAGATGTTCGTAGGTGGCCACTGATGCTCCATTGGTGGCCTTTTATCTTTCTGGGTATCTTTGGGCTACTCCCAGTCTGTCAGTATGTTAAGCCCATCTCCTTAGACTGATGTTACATCTCCTAAAAAAACCTAAAGAAAATTCCTTTCTCCAAGGTAAAGTCAAGTCAAGCGTAACTAGAGAGACAAAATAAAAATTTAAAAGTTATATTGTTTCCAACAGTTCAGTCTTTTACTGCTTCTCCTACCGTGGGTGAGCCTTTGCTTGTAAGAGCAGCTGTTGGACCTTATCAACACCTGACCTCACTGGAAAAGGGCCCTCACCATCTACTGGGGGGCCCCAGGGGAAAACCCAGGGCCCCAAGCCCCACTGAGGGAGCCTCTCCCGGCTGCTTGCGGGAGCCCGGCTGCTGCTGCACAGCCCCGGCCATTTTTGCCGCTGTTTTGGGTTTTTTGCTATACCTTAGCTGGACACCCAGCGCCTGCCAGGATCCCCCGCTGTTCTGCCTCTGCCACTGCCTAGGGCTTAGCGTTGCACTGTGCTTGCCGCCGAGGGTGTGCTGGGCTCTGCCGCTCCCGCGCCGCTCCGAGGCTCCGGCCGCTGCCCCTTCCGCCATCCCCCGCGCACCGGCCCGGCCGCCCCTGGGCAGCTGCCAGGGAAGCCCCTTTCTCCCCTCTCCCGCCATCACCCCGTGCAGAGAGAGGGCTGAGCTCCCGCCACAGCGCCCCCTGCAGGCGCGGGGGAATCACCGCAGAGCCTGCCCGGCCCGCAGCCAGCGGCGCCCCTGCTGGCCGCGCCCGGAACTGCAGCGCAGGGAAAGGCCCGAGCCCAGCCCAGGCCGCGCTCGGGCCGCTGCTGTGGGCCGCTGCCGGCCGTGGTTTGCCTGCTTACACACACACACACTAGCCAAGAACTGCTACTGCTTTTCCTCTATCTTTGCCTAAAAACCCCTTAATCTCAAAGTTATACTAATTCAGAGAGAAGGCGGTCACATTTTCCATTCCAAGGGAGGTTCCTGCCTTCCTTGGCAGACATCTGTCTTTCAAACCAAGACACCAATACAGCTCAGTGTTAGGTAAAAAACCCTTCTCCATAATTCCAGGTAATCTCATTCAGAATTATCTTTTCTTCAGCCAAATGTTCAAACAGCTCCTGGAAGCTGAGAGCAGCTTGTGGCTAGCCTGTGAGCACCAGCTTGTAAAAGGTCACCCAAGTTGTGCCCGTGCCCTGATGTCCCCTGAGCCTTTGTTCGCTGTGGGTCTCCCTTGCACACCCACTCACGCTGATGTCCCCTGAGCCTTTGTTCGCTGTGGGTCTCCCTTGCACACCCACTCATGTTGCTACAGGGCAGGGACACTGCCACTAAACCAGGTTGCTCCAAGCCCTGTCCCACCTGGCCTTGAGCACTTCCAGGGATGGGGCAGCCCCTGCTTCTCTGGGCAGCCTGTGCCAGGGCCTCTCCACCTTCACAGGGAACCAGGGTTTTGAGATGCCAGGGGAGCCATCCCTAGTGACCTCCTCCCTCTGTCTCCTTGGAATACCCGAGTCCTGCTTTTTTTTCTGCCTGAAAAGGGTCTTTTTGTGCCGCCACCTCCTCCAGCCCGAATCTCCCGCAGCTGAGAGGCTGCTGAGGGTGGTGTGATGCTCTGACCTGCCAACAACAATTCAGGGCTGTGTTTCCTTTCGGGAAAGGCATTTGCATATCCTCTATTCACTTTATTTGGTTAAATACATTTGAAAAGGCAAAAGCTCTGTGTCATTGAGACTGCAGAATGAGCCGTCTGGGGGCCTCCTCCATCTTAACCCTTTGGAACCTTGTTCCAGCATCTTGGAGGCTTGAAATATCCAGAAAAGGAGACTTTAAGGCTGTTTTTGCAGCAGGTATGGGGAAAGAGGCTGGAGACAGGGAAAGCCCTGACAGAAGTCAGCAAAAACGTGCCATATACACTTGAACTGAAAATTCAGTTACGTGCAGCCACAGACTGACTTGAAGAGAGTTTGCAAAATTTAGCATGGACAGAAACATCTTTTGGGATGACTTGAAAGTACGTGTGAAAACAGGAGAGCAAAAGCAAGTTACAGCAGTAACTTCAGGCACAGAAAGGTGCAGGGTGCTTCAGGATATGGCATCACCAAAGGGAACTTTCTAGAAACAAAAATAGAAATAACCTAATTGCTGCTTTAGTTAACAAAATAAATAAAAAACACTGAAGCAACAACAAAGATCCTGAAACATAAACCATGTGTTTAAAAATCATTTAAACAATATAACCGCTTGTTATTAGTGTCAGGAGAAAAAAAATACTTCAGCAAAGTATTTAATTTGGAATACTTAAGGACATCTCAAATCACAGCCCAACCACAGATTTCTCAAAAACCCTCCATGAGATGATGCCAAATCCCCCCTCTTCCCTCATTTTCCAGCACAGTGCCAGGCCCTTGCTGCCAGGGGAACAGGAGCTGGGTGTGGGATGTGGTTGGGGTCTCTGGCTGGTAGATGCCAGCCCTGCTGACATGCCAGGGTGCAGGAGAGACCCCCTTGGACTGGGCCAGGACATGGCCCCTGCACCTCACCGTGTGCTGCACCTACCACGCTCAGCTGCAATGTGGAGACTGTGCTTCTGAGTGCCTGTAAGGTGTTCTGAGCATGACAGCTGGGAAGAGATGCATAAGCAATCAATTCATCATCCTGGGTTTATTTTTGTTACCTTGCCATCAGTTGGCATCCCTGTGGTGTAAGGAAATTGAGGGCTAGAGGGAGAGGAGGCCGAAACACTTGCCCAGTAACATAATATTAATGTTCCTAATTATTCAATTAACCCTCTGTTTGTGCTGTATGCTTCCTTCCTGCTGCTCTTTGGAAGTGGTCAAAAATATGGACTGTATAAACATAAAAGCATAATATCTGACCAGAAGAAATAGAAAAGGAGACCACTAAAAAGACACACAAAGCAGTAAAGTTCCCCTTTCTCACACATTATTTGAATTATTGCTGGTTTTTTATTTCTACTTGAGGCACAATTTTCCATGGATGGGCCTTCAGGAATGTAGAGATACTGTTGGCAGATTTCTGTTCTGTAACTCAAGCTATCACTCTGGTTTATGGGAATGTCCTGAAAACCATAGAAGCAACTGGGTTTTTTTGAGTTATGCTCAGAATTTTGAAGTGGAACTCTTCCATAGAGCAATGGAAGCTCCCAGGCTATCTCAGCTCGGTGTGGTTTCCTGATGGTGCAGCCTCATTTAGCTGCTCTGATGACTCTGTATAAAGTCATAGAATAGTTTGTATTGGAAAGGACCTTTAAAGTTCATGTAGTTTAACCCCCCTACAATGAGCAGACATCTTCAACTAGACCAGGCTGTACCAAGCTCTGTCCAACCTCACCTTGAATATTTTCAGGGCTGAGGCATCCATAGCTGCTCTGGGCAACCTGTGCCAGTGTGTCACCACCTTCCTTATAAAAAAATCATTCCTTATATCTAGTCTGAATTGGCCATCTTTTAGTTTAAAACCATTACACCATGTCCTATCCTGTATTCTCCTGGCTATAAGCAGCAATGTTTAAAATTCAATCTTAATCTGCATTTCTCATTAATTTTGATGAAGTAGAAAAGCATAGAGAGATTCCATAAATTACTCTCTTTTATAGGACTCTTTAACTTTGTCTGGGAGCATTAAATGCACTGTGATTTACTGATACATCTTTTTTTACATCTCATCCTGGAGGGGTCAGGTCTCAGCCAAATCCCAGAGACGTTCTTTGAAGCCTTTTCATTGATTTTACTAGTAGGTGGGTCTCACTGGGCTTTATACTGAGCACAGAAGGTAAAGTCTAATTTCCTTTGTATTAGTATAAACATCCCTGCTACTCAATGCTTTCTCTTGGCTATAAGTCCAAAAAATTAGGTTGTCTTCCCATAAAGCCCTGTCCCCATCACTCTGCCCTGCAAACTACCTGGCAGAAAATTCTGGGCCAGAGGGAAAGGTTTTATTCAGTGTACTACTTAGAGTGTGCTTATATTGTTTTTCCCTTAAGGTAGGCAGCCCACATCCAACTTCCTCTTTGTTCTCCCTCAGCTATCTCCAATGGTTGTTTCAGAGAGTGAGTCCATAGGCATATGTACTTCAATGAAAGCAAAACAAGAGAAAGGGAATTACTGCTCAGGGTATTTACAGAGGAGGTAAAAGGGTCAGAGTATACCATGAAACACATGTTTTACTCCATCTCACCACTTATGCTGAGGGTATATTGCCCTTGGTGAGCTTCATCTTGGTAGGCAAGACCAGCCCTTACCAGCAGGAGCTTGAAAGAAGAGCTCCATAACACAGTATGTTGGTTTTAATCCAATATCCATTTGAAATTAGGATTCCCAGGTCCCCTTTAGGGCACTCCATCATGAACACAGATATGCTGAGACTGTGAGCTACTGGCACTGAAACACCCAGCCAGCCCAGGGCTGTTCACACACCTGAAATATTTTCCTGACTACAAAGATTCTGTCAAGCTGTGGCTCATAAAGAACAAAGGGGCAGGAATCTGAGCTGGTGAATATTGCTGAGGGCCCATCAAGCCAGCATTGTGATGCTGATTTGCACCTGCAGACCATTCAGTCTAGTACTCCCTGTCCTACTCTGGCACTTTGATGAATTAAGACTGATTGCAGAACACCCCCCATGTGACCCAAAGGAGTGATATTTGACAGTCTTGCCTGAAATCTCATTAAATAGTCTCTTCATTCATGGGTGTTAAGTGTTCTTTGAGAATTCTCCATTACAAACTCCAATATCACAAGTAAAATTTAGGACAGGTCAGACAGAAACTTTATTAACTATGGTAATAGTAAGTCTTCAGACAGAAGAAGTCTTCAGACAGCTTCTCACCCTCTGCTCCCCCCTTTTCTGCCAAGCGGTTGTGGACATCCAGCCAGGAAAAAAAGGAATTGAGGAAAACAATAATTTCAGTGTTAATAATGCCAGATAGTCAGGCTCTGGAAGGGAGGACCCCCTCAAATGCCTTCCTAACAGCCAGAGTCCTAAGCAGGAATTGAACAGTAAAAAATGAGCAGTAAATAAAGTGATGATAATAGAGCAAGAGCTCCCAGGAACGGCACACCCATGTTATCTTTGCTCAGGAGTGGGGAGTTGGAAGCTATCAGACACTGTTGGTTTCCAGTTGAAAGGAATGTTCTTGTAGTTGAGAGTATCTCAGCCAGATCTCTCAAATGTATATGTCAGTAATTTACCATAACAAATGAATTTCAAAGTTTTGGTCTTGTTATGTTGAGTGTAAATTAACAAAACCTGTTTTGGGCTGGAATACCGGGGTGTTGGGTTTTTTCTTTTAATATATACAGCAGTATAAGGATGGTGTTGGCAATAGTTACTGCCTTACTATTTTATTGATTCGGGGGATTTGTATTTCTTTTACTCTATCATCACCGAATGTTTTGGGTTGGAAGGGTCCTTTAAGGTCATCCAGTTCCAATCCCTCTGCCATGGGCAGGGACACCTTCCACTAGACCAGGTTGCTCCAAGACCCATCCAACGTGGCCTTGGACATCCAGGGGTGGGGCATCCCCAGCTTCTCAGGACAGGCTGCTCCAGTGTCTCACCTTCACAGGGAAGAATTTCTTCCCAACATTCCATCTAACCCTGCTCTCCGTCAGTGTGAAACCATTACCCTTTCTCCTTTCACCATCTGCCCATTTAAATGTCTGCCCGTATCCGACCTATGAAGTTTCTAATTCAGCAGACCTGAACAGGTGGCACAGATTTTCTGTGTCAGAAACTTTCTTTTATGATGACTTTTCCTAAAGAAAAAAAAAAGTTTCTAATTTTAAACTGTGCAGTTGCAGGAAGGTTTTACAGTTTTACACCCAAAAGCGTTGCTTCGAGTCTGTAAATCCTCCAGTATGACAGATGTGCGAAAATACCGCAACATTCAGGAGCGGAAAGGGTGGGTTTTTCCTCCCTGGAAGGCGGCTCCCATCGCCGGGATGTGGAAGCTCAAGGGTTACAGCGGGCATCGCTGCTGCTGCTGCGCTAATACAGCCTAAGCCGATATTAGCCAAGCTTAACTTCTTTCAGCCGCTCGCAGATGGGAGGGGGAGGGACGCCCTGCAGTCAGCAGTTCCGTGCGGGGACCGGCGGGGCAGAGCCCCGGCCCTGAGCTGAGCGGCAGCAGCGGCACCGGGCACGGGCGGATGGTGAGTCCCGGCGGGGCTGGCACTGCTGGCACTGCTGTGCCTGTGACAGCCCGCGGGGATCCCCGCGGGGTCCGGGCCAGGCTCGCGTGGGTCTGGGAGGGCCCGGGGGGCTCCAGACGGGACCCCCATCCCAGGGGCCTCCGGGCGGGTCCCGGGGGCCCGCAGGCTCCACCGGAGCCGGGCTCCGGGATGCCGAGCAAAGCCGAGCGGCGGGAGAGCTGCGGTGCAGAGGGACCCCGGTGCTGCGGGGTGCGTGGGCTCGTTCCGCGGGCGGTGCAGGGCAGCTCTCGGGGGTCACTGGCACGTACCTCTGGCAGTCTCCCGTTGTTGCGCGTGTTCGCAGCAGCCTTAGTGAGGGAAAAGCTCCTGCCCGGCTCCGGCTGGAGCTCCCAGCGCAGGAGGTACCTGACCCGTCGGTCCCGCGTGGGCTGCGGGGCTCCAGAGCGCGGGGTGACCGCCCTGGGGGCTGGAGACCTCCCGGGCAGCCCTGGGATCAGCGCTGAGGGCAGCTCTACCTGCACCCAGTCAGGCGTGGGGGCAAGTTCACTGGGATGCAGAGATGGAGCCTGGCGTCTGGGGCTTCCCTGGAGGACTCTGCCCTCTTAGTTCATTGCCCCAAACTCTTGACCCTACATATCAGGGCTTGTTTCCCATAGCGGGAGCTCTGTGGAGCATGGCACATCTGTTTAGTTGTGTGGTTGACCTCAAATCCTGGGTTGAGTTTTGAGCCCCTCACTCCAAGGTGCTGGAGTGTGTCTAGAGAAGTGCAATGGAGCTGAGGAAGGGTGTGGAGCACAAGTTGGATAAGGAGCAGGGGGAGCTCAGCCTGGAGAAAAGGAGGTTCAGAAGGGACCTTATCACTCTCCTTCACTCAAAGGAGGTTGAAGCTAGCTGGGGAGGTTGGTCTCCTCCCAAGCAGCAAATGGAGGAACAAGATTAAGTGACCTCAAGGTGTGCCAGGGGAAGTTTAGGTTGGATATTAAGAACAATTTATTCACCAGAAGAATGTTTCAGCTCTGGAAGAGGCTGCCCAGAAGAATGGTGTAGTTGCCATCCATGGAGGAATTTAACAAATGTGTAGATATGGCACTTTGGGACATGGTTTGGTGGCAAGCCTAGCAGTGCTGGGGGAATGGTCAGACTCGATAATCTTAGAGGGCTTTTCCAACCTAAATGACTCTGGAATTCTGTGACATCCTGCTGGTTTCTATGCTTTCTGTGCCACAACTTTCAACCATCCAGACTTCAGTGCAGGCTCTTTGCAATGTGTGTCTCTGCCTGAGGGATCTCCCCGAGCTGGTGACAAAACTTGCCTTTGCCAAAGCTATGCAGCAGTGGTAGGTTGCAAGCATTCAGTGTACTGTGTGATGGTGTTCCTAATTCCATGCTGTGCATTCCCACTTTCCTCAAGCACAGAACCATGAGTGTATTCCATCCACATGGGGAGAGCCTGCTGCTGTGTGGGGTGTGAGAGCTCATGGGGGGGTGCACCTTGGTGTCAGGGACAGAACATGAAAACCTTATCTGTAGCCATGGAATTCCCTATCTGGACACAGTGTGGTTTCTTGCTTCCTGTGTTGTGTATGTGCCTGTTGCTGGTGCATCCCATCCTTTGGCATGCTGGGGACAGAGCAGGTTGGGCATGTGAAGAGGATGGGAGGATGATGCTTTCAGCAGTTTCAGAGAGCCTCCTGGAAGGTGGAGGGTCCCTGCCTGCTCCTGGAGGTGTTCCATGTAGTGGGTCAGGCATGGCCCCAGGTACAGCTGCAGGGGTGGCTGTGTGCACTGTGGGGCCTCCTGGGAAAACCTTCTGCACCTGGGCAGTGAGAGTGTCCCTAACTCCAGGACCGTTTCTGCAGTAATCACTCTGCTTTTACTGATACCATGCAAGAGAGAAGTTGTGTTCCTTTAAAAACATGGTGATACTCTTGAGCACAGAGGAGATTATTTTGAGAAGCTCTGGCTCTTGCAGGCAGTGTGTTTCAGTTCTGACTGGAGGCTACTGGCACAGGGCCCAGGCAGGCAGAGGGCACGGCAGGAGCCGGCAGGTCTGTGCAGCGGGCAAGGCTGCTGCAGCACGCTGCTCCTGCCCCGACTGCTGTCCCTGCTGCTGTCCCCCACCTGCAGTGCGAGGGGGGAGTTGTCTTCCTTTGGGTTTTTGGCACACGGCCTGCCTCTTTATTTTCTTGCCCCTTACTGCACTGCAAGGTTGCCAAATAAGCCTTGAACAACTTTCAAAGCTGCCTTCAGTTTCTCGTTTGTTTTGGGATAAAACTTGGAGCGGATTCAGGCAGTCACAGTTCTATGTGCACAGGGTCTGTATAAAACTCTGCTCTCTCCATGTGTACTTAACCTTTGGTACCCCCTCACTCCTTCCCATCTGTGCAGACAGGGTCCTTTAGAAAAGCATTACAACTACAGGGCCAGGTTGGATGGAGCCCTGAGCAATCTGACCTAGTGAAGGGCATCTCTGCCCATTGTGTGCGAGATGGCTGGATGATCTTCAATATCTCTTCCTACTCATTTGTGATTCCATGAACTTGCACGGCACTTTCTTGATAACTAACCTGGTCTAATTATGGTCAGCTTACTCTAAGAGAGGGATACAACTGTATTTGTTGTAGTTAGTGGCACTGCTGTTACTTTTTTAAAGCTCCCATTTTGATGTTATTTTCTCATTTCAGTTTCCAGTGTGACAGTTGTAATACTGTCTTCATGGGCATGTGCTTGACACAGAGTTGGCAGAGCCTTTCACTCCTCTCCTTTTTCATATGGCTTTGCTTTAACTGCAGTGGCAGGTCAGTAAGTATTGGAGCTCTTCAAGCTGTAGGATTGGCATAAAGAGAATTGCTCCTTGTAATAATAAAGGCAGTGTTTAGCTATGATATGGCCCAAACTGTGAGGTCTCTCTCTACATCTGCAGCAGAAGATGAAAATCTGTGGCTTGATAATACACAGGCAACCTCCTGCAGACAGCAACAGGACAAATTTCCAAGATCTTCATGGCTGGAGGTAATGCCAGCTGCAGTCTGGCCTGCTTAGCCCTGCTGTGAACACTTGCTGCATAACTGTTGATATTGCAGAAGGCAACACAAAACTGAAGTTTGACCAAGTGAGTGTTTTGGTCCAGTCTGAGCTGTCAGAGAGGCAAGGCAGGTTAACAGCTCGCTTGGAAGTGGTATTCAAAACATTTCTGGTTTTCCCCATCATCTGCAGGATTAACTCTGGGCATGCCACTGTGTCCTGTCCTAAGCATTATGGAAGATTTTCTGTTATGAGCTTGTTTAGTTTTCTGTGCCACTTTGGATGAAGCACTTGCCTGAATGCAGTTGGCTGGTAGGATCCTCAGAGTGTAATTCAGAAACCATTTATTCTGGTACTGCTGCCAAAAGAAACGGCAGCAATGAACCCAAAAAGGTTTACAGCTGGATCAGTACCCCTGGATTGGTGCACAAATATTTGTGCTGGTGCCTGGGAAAGGCAGGGTGGGTGTGGGACTGATGGAAGGGGCAGATGGTCAGGAGGACTCCTTGCCCTGGCAGGTCTGGAATACAGTGGGGCATCTCAGCCTGTGTGAGCTCCACCAAGCTGTGCTCCAGGCAGGGTTGGAGGTGGGTGTGTGGTGGGGCAGGGAGTCATGCAGGGAGGACATGACCCCACCCTGGCACCAGGATGCCATCTGATCATGCCAGGTGGGGATTTGCTTGTAAACTGACCACTTTTTCTGATACTGCAGCAGGACAGTGTGGGCATAAAGTGAGGGGCCCCTCATGGCCCAGTGTAGCCGTGGTGTGAGTTGGGGTCATCCATCCTACCCTGCCAGAAGCCAGCAGGAATCAGACCTCTGCAGTTTGTGTGTGCAGCAGGAGAGCACCCAGGGCCAGGGCTCTCCCTTCAGCTGTCCCTGTATCACTGTCACCAGTCTCACACAGTGACCCTCCAGGTGCAGCCAAGGGCAGGGTGTGAATGGTCATGGAGAGCTGGAAGATGGCAGTGCAGGAATTTGCCTGCATGTGTGTCCTTGTCTGGCAGTGACCTGCTGTGGGGACAGCAGAGCCAGCCCTCAACAGCCAGGGCAATGCATGCTTGTGGTATCAGCTTCTTCCCTGCCTGGCATTGTACCCAAATGCCTCCACCCAGCCATGGGCCAGGGGCTTTGTAGAGTGGGATGGCCACAGAGGGCCTGGCTATGGCATGGTCATGTGAGAGACTGAAAATGAGCCAGGCAGTGAGCTGAGGAGGGGAGTTCATCCCACCTGGGTGCATTGAAGGCAAGTCCCCTTGTGGTCCCTGCACCTCTGCACTGCCCAGCACTGACACTGCTGCAGAGCCTTCAGATGACTGGGGCTCTTAGCTGGACCAGGGCCTCTAGAGACAATACTAAGGTTTATTTAAATTCAATATTTAAAGGCAAACATCAAAATTTTTCCTGGCAACAAGCCATCCAGCTCTTTGCAAAGCACCTTTACATCTCTGCTCTGCCAAGCCAGCTGTCAGGGGTGCAGTTCCCTTCTCCCTTTCCATTCAGTGCTTCTCTTTGTACTCTGCCCCAGATAACTATTTTTATGCCATTCTTTAAGCTGTTTGTTTGCTGCCTGACACAGACTATTCAGGAATCATGTAGTATATGGGACAATCAACCATCAATGTCAGTAAAAAATAAAAAATAAAAAAAGCCAAAACCCAACCCAACAAACATTATTCTTCACAAGAACTGTAGTTGACAATTATGGGTACTTCTGGGAAGGGGGGAGCTTTGCAGATGTTCTGTGAGCAGTGTCCAGAACGAAGCCCAGCCCTAGCAAAAGCAGCCCCACGAGGCACTGTCAGGATCCAGCCCCATGGGACAATGCCAGCAGCACATGGCACTTCAGCATGAGCCCAGAAAATGTGTAAAGGGTTCACTGCCACCTGCAAGCTTTGCCATAAGGCTGAGTGGCAAATTCTCTCCTGCTTTAGTCACCTCAATGGGATGCTCCTGGGGACTATGGTGCCTGTGAGCCAGGGAAGCCAACGGGGAGAGATCAGGCTCTGCTTTCCCCAGATGGAACTTTGCAGCCTCTGTGCTGATTTTGGCACAGTTGTGTGAGCAGGCTCCAGAGAGCTGAAGACAGCCAGAAAACCCCACAGCTTTGTGGGTTTGCTTTTCCTTCTGGCTGGGTTATATTTTAGCTTGAGCTCATTTGAGGTGAGCACACAGAAGCTACACTGGTATAAGGGGAACAAGAGGAATATAATGAGGAGAATATTGGGTACAAAAGTATCCCATATAGGTTTTCCCTTCTGAACTCCATCCTCTGCAACCACAGGCTGAGGTTTTTAGCCTGGTCAATGAAATCTTGTGACTGGCTCATGCTGGTGCTGGGTAACCTTTTCAGGATGTTTCAGCAGTTAGAGGAGCTTTTTTGTTACTGTGCCTTAGGCAACTGATAGACTTCAGAGACAGCAGAGTTGTTGAGCTTTTCCCTTTCGGTATGAAACTTAAAATGCTTGCATTGGCTTCCTGATGCTTTGTAATCCTGAGGAGTGGCAGATTTGGACCAGATTCCCAGTCATGGCTTTTCCATATGTGTGAGTCATAGTGGCTTCTGAGGGCTGCTACACCGCTCTGCTCAGGGGTGCAAAAGGTATTTTTATGTTGGTCCACATGTCTGAGCTGTGCTGAGTGGGTGAGGAGGTGTGGGATGGAGACCAGAGATTTCCATGAGGATTTGGTATCAGTGGATGAAGAGGGACCCAGGGCAGAGAGATGAGGATGAGTTGGTGGTCCATGCATGGCTCTGAGCAAAGGGCATTTCAGACAGCTGGGGGCTGGATTTTGCTCTCTGAAAGATCTCAAATGTCTAAAGTAAGATCTCTGCATAGCACTGAATTATTTATTGAATAATTTCTCTAGGCAAGGGACCAATATGCTGTAGATATTTTAGATACTTTAAATACTTCTATTTATGTGTGATTACTGGTCTCTTTCAGGACATTGAGCTCCTTGTTAGCATTTTTCCCTTTTTAGTGGATGCTTGCAAAGATCTTGTGTTTTGCAAATACATTTCCCAGCAGTGCAGAGCAGGAGGGAGCAGGGGCCAGTGCTGCTCCTCTGGTTGCTTGGAGATTCCCATCCTTTGTCTGTGCCCTGCCTTTGGGGTTGGGTTTGTCAGGAAGGTGGATGGAAGCTGGAGGGTCAGCACAGCCCCTGAGCCCAGTGCTGTGGTCTGCCAGCAGCTCTGTCCCCAGGAACCATGGGGAGATGTGGTGCCATGGTCACACCCAGGCTGTTAACGCACCAGCTACTTACTTAGAGTTTTTTAAAGAGTGAGATGTTTCTACAGTAATGCTAGGGACACATGGTATTATGCAATTAGTGCTGTTAATCATCAGTCACACAGAGTAGGGGGAAATTCTGCTTTTTATATATATTTTATATATATGCACACACACACACACACACACACATTTACGTGCACACATGCAGAAATATAATGTGTGTATGTACTATGAATAAATGGGACCCAGTACTTTAGCAGCCTTTTCTCTGAAACATTTTTTCTGTCCTGAGTGAAACTGCCTGTCTCTCCAAAAAAAATAATACACCACTGGGCCAAGTTTATACCACAGCCCCAAGTGTGGGGTTGTGATGCTGATGCTGAACTGGTCTCTTTCATCCATCCCTGTGCTCTCCCCACTCACTCAGTCACCAGAGGACACAGGAAAGCATGGCTGGCCTCCTTGCCATAACCTTTATTTGCCTTCTTCTCATACAGATCCAAGGCTTGACCTGGATGCAAAGCCTTTTTCCACTGTGGATAACTCTGCCTTGCTGAGTGGGAGGGAGGGCACTGGGAGAGGGTGAGGGGGAGGCAGGGGCATGGGGACAGTCCCTGATGGCATTGCTGCAGCCCCAGGTCTGCTCCCGTGCCCCAGACCCTGAGTTTGGCGTGCACTGAGCCCCCAGCCAGCTCTGCTGGCACGAAAGCAATTTGAGCTAAAGAGGCTTGGGTACTCTTGAAACCCTGCTCTTTAATAGTCATGTTGGCAAAAGGCCAGTTTCACAGATTGGATGGGTCTGATTCTCAAAGAAAAGGGAGAAGGATATTCATTGTTAGTAAAAATAGAATATAAAAGTTATAAACTGCTTTTGTAACATTTCTTGATCATGGGGTGCTTCTCTAGCATCTGCTCCCCGAAGAAGTGCCACAGCCTCACAGGCACCATGTGCCTGTTCTCCCTTATTTGCTATCCATTGCTTCTCACCCTCTCTTGTGTTGCCTGAGCACCAGCATAATAATCCAAAAAAAGAAATTTTATTTCAAAACCAGTTCCTTTTCTTTCCCCTCTTTTTTTTGCCCCTTCCCAATTATAACTCATTGAGTTATAGTGGAACCACAGTCAATGAGGCCAAATGCCTTGGCTTTGAGTCCTCTATTATTATTTGACCCTGCAGAGAATTGTGTGATCTAAGTAAAACACAGTAATTGTGGTTGTGCACTGGAGAGGCAATTATTTTGCACAGTGGGTAAAATTAAGCACCTGTAAGAGCTCAGTTTGGTCTGGTTTTGGTTAGGTAGGGGGCATTTTTTTAATGGAAAACACAGTTTTTATGAAAATGTGCTGTCCCAAAAATCAAAGCAGTGCTACATCATGTGGAGGCTGTGAGAGATTGGCTTAGGGTGATGTGTCTGAAGGTGAGAGACATTAAATGAGGAAAAGGGCTTCAGTGAGATAGGCCACTTCAGAGGAACAAAAGCAGGTATGGTTTCAGAAGATTTTAAGTAGTATTAGCCTTGGCTTGATCAATAATCCTAGTAATTGCTGAATTCCATGTGTGGCTGATTACTCTGCAGAGTACAGAGGGTCCCTGTACATGCATCCAAGTACGTGTGGTGGCTCAGGGCTGTGGGGTCACCCCTGCCCAGGCTGCTCTGGAAGGATGCAGGACAAGCAGGGAAATATTTTGGGTCACTGTTGTGGTCATGTGTTTATGCCACAACTGCATGTGGGACAGAAGCTGTTAGATGTCCTGCAAAGCTATGTGAGCCAAGTTTTGCTTGTCTCCTGCTTCATTTTGGGGCTGCTGACTGGATTTCCACCCAGCGATTTTTTCATAGCTTCAGATACTTCTGGTGTTCCTATTTTCCCCACTTCTGGTGTTTTTATTTTCCCCTTTTACGTTTATCACACCCTTTACTCTTTCTCAAGCAGTTTGCAAGCTTGCAGGCTGCCTGGCTTTCTGTCTCACAGCAGGGAATTGTTCTGTAAGGTTTTCAGTAGCTCTCTGTAATGCCCAACAAATACATAATGGCATTTTCTCACTGTAATTAACATTGGTTTTGTTCTGCTGTAAAGCGTGGCATTACCATTTCCATAAACACTATAGTGTAAAATCATTAAAACAGAATAAATTGACCTGATCTTGAACTAGTTGAAAATAGAAAGGTGGCCAAGTGCCATGAGTTTTCCAAATTTTCATATTTAAGTAAAATAAATGAGAAAAAATCTGCAGGTTTGGATTAAACCCTGCATTGCATTTGTGGCTGAGGCACAGCACAGTCTGTAGCAGGAGATCTCATTAGATCACTTGTTCCCATAAAATCTAGAGAAATGTGAGCCCACCCTGCTGCAGAGTGGTCGGTGTCCCCCTTCCTCACCTAGCCCAGCCCCAACCCACACTGGCTTCAGGATGAGAACTGAAGGCTTATCCAGCTTCTCATCCTCTGTGCCCACACAGGGAAAACTTGTGGAGCTGCAGAGCAGAGGCTGACTTGGCATCACCTCTCTGGTTTTAATTACAGCAGTGATTAGGAATTCACAGCCTGTGGTATCCCAGGAGCTCCCTGGCCAAGTTGGAGAAGGTCAGAGGTACTGAGCTGCATTTAATGGCAGGGGCTCCTCCCAGGAGCCTACATGGAGTTTGAGGGAAAAGGAAAACTAAGAATGATTATACTCTGCAAGCAATACACAACATCCCCAGATGCCTCTGCCTGCATGGCTGTGACAGCCTCTGTGCATGTTTTCATGAAGATGTTAATTATTGCAACAGCTTCCATTTAAATAAACAAATGGTTTCCAGTGATGCAGTCTGACTAACAGCTTTATGTGTCCCTGGGAATGCTGATGCTCCCTTTCCCCTTGGCAAATGGAAACTCTTGTAGTGACATAGTCATAATTTGAGTGCCATTCGTGATTTGAATCCCTATTGCAAAGTCCCTTAGCCCTCTGTACAGAGCACTAGGCATGTTTTTTGTTCTGCACAGGAAGATGAGGGAGAGTGGTTCAAGTTTTGCTGGAGGCTTCTTTGTGCAAATCTTCTGTCACTGACCCCATTTCAGGAAAACAACTATAAATCTCAGGGTCTGGGCTCTGCAGAACTGAACATGAGAAAAGAGTTCAAAAAGCTTGTAGTGTTTCACTGGCGTGAAATCCCTCTAAATCAGCCTGTCTGGATTGAGATGTTTTAGATCCTGGAAATTCTGTTTCCTCAGTGGAATGAGTGAGCAGGCAGTGCCGTAGCCAAGGACACGGATCCATGGTGACTGCTGGCTGACGGGATATTCCAGCTTGCTCTGAGAGAAGCAGAGGGTCTGCGTGCTCTGAGCCATTGCATGGCCCTGGTCTGCTTTGTAGTTCCCCACTGCAAACAGTTAATTCTCTCAGACATATTGAAAAGCTGCTTCTTTGGGTTTGGTTTTGTGTTATGAAGTCTAATGTAAATAGCCTTTTTTGGGGCTTGAATAAAGGGACACTTCGCCCATTTTCCAGGATAAAACGATCACCCACCTCTTCCCCACTCCACTGTGAATGCAGGGGGGCAGGAGGATACGGATGCCCCAGCAGGAGTTGTTCTTCCCAAGCAGGCACTGATGGAATGGTAGGGAGGATGTGACTGCGTGGCCACACAGGACCAATAAAATTTTAATTGCATTAGGCGTACATCAGTAGCCTGAGGCTGTTCCCACACTGGCTTATGTCACTGAACTTCATCAACTGGAGTTGCAGAATCATTTCCAGGAGAAAAAGATGAAAACTAATTTATACAAGAGAGCCTTTTGTTGCCAAAATAAATAAATAAGCCCTGTTCTGGGGGTAATTGCTGTGAACACAGACTGGTGGGTGACCTGGAGCTCAGTGTCACTGCTGGCTGCCCCAAGGCTGCAGGAACTCTGCTCAGCCTGGACCCAGGCTGGGAAGTTCCCCTGTGCCAGGCACCTCCAGCTCTTACCTGTGGCTGGCACTCCCTTCCTTCCTTCCTTCCTTC
>VZRH01003113.1:479713-548121 GCA_013397555.1 Urocynchramus pylzowi
CCTCCCTCCCTCCCCAGTGTTTCCATGTGCCACATGCATGGGTGCCATGCTCTGCTTGCTGGCACCCAGGGCTGCTTGCTTGTGGGGAACATGAACGCCAGCAGGCTGGTAGATCCACTTCTGGCAACAGAAACACAAAGGTAACAGAAATGTACAGAAGGGGTGTGGAGAGCATCCTGCTGCTGATCCTGAGCCCGAGGTGACAGCAGCAGCTGCTTGTTGTGCACTCTGGAGTGCAACGCTGCCTTGCTGATGCGTAACCCAGCCCAACTGTGCTGGGTTTAAATTACTATTAGTTATTTTCCTGATCACATGAGAAATGTATTCCCAGAGCATGTGAACCATGAGTTGCTCACCTGCCTGTCTTGGCTTGTCAGAGGAGGCTGTGAACCAGGCACCCCTGACCCCTCTTTCTGTAGGTATAGGGAAGGGGTGAGGCAGTTCTCTCTGATCATCCCAAACACACCTGGGCCCCTTTCCTGGCCACCATCCCAGGGCAGGTTGGCTGCTCTGAGCAGATCAAGTATGGACTTATCATGAATCACTTTGGGATGCAAACCCCAGGATTAACTATTGCAAAGGCAACTTGTGTGAACTCCGCAGTGCCAAAATTGAATGTGAACAGAAATTGCAGCCCTGACTCTCATGATCCTTCTGTTGATGCTCTGAGCTCTAGATGTCTGTGGATGCCCTTGACCCAGACAGGTGTAAAGGCCTTGTCCTGCTTCTACCCAGGCAATCCCTGCAGCTGAGCAGGGCAGAAGCATATGGCTGTAGCCAAGCATCCCCCCATGGCAGTGCTGTTCCCACAGGCACCTTCCCAGCTTTCCATTTTCAACTTAACTGCACAGATGGATACAAAACAGCAGGCTGTTGTTGAGGGAGTAATTCCCAGGATTTCAGTGTAACCAGCAAGCTGGGTGGCTGCTTTTGGTGGGACAGGCTGTTTCTGGGAGCAGACAGTCTTAATTGGGACTTGCTGAAATGCTTTTGCACAAATAGGCAATTCATCAGTAAATTAATAGCTCCCTTGCTAAGCTCTCCCAGTTTTTGTAGTAAAAGTGTGTTTGTCAGGCTGCTTTTCATAGTCTGGTGTTGCGAAATATTGAGGGGAGAAATCAGTACTCTGTCTCAGTTCATAGAATGATTTTATCCCAGAATGGTTTGGTTTGAAAGGGACCCTAAAGCTCATCCAGTTCCAACTGCTCTGCCATGACCAGGGACTCCTTACATTATACCAGGTTCCTGCAAGCTCCATTCAGCCCATCCTTGAACACTTCCAGGGATGGGGCATCCACAGCTTCTCTGGGCAAGCTGTGCCAGTGCCTCATCACCCTCACAGTTCATCCTAACATCATTGTAGTCACATAGTCAATATTTTATCATGTGTGGAGATTTCTGAAAAGGTCCTCAAATCTCAGGAGGGTGGTGGGTATTTACCAGTAACAACATCTGGATGTGATTATTGGAGGGGTTTAATCATTCTTGAAGAGGTTGTGGTCCCAGAGGGTTTGCACAGTCAGGAGTTCTCTGGAAGCAGAGGTGGCTGTGGGATGTTGGCCAGCACCAGGGAGCAGCATGGGGCCAGAGGGACATTTGGGCCAGAGCTCTCAGGGGGAGATGGATGATCCTGAACATGGGCTCTGTGTTGGTGTCCCCTTGCTGCTGCCCTCACCATTTCACAACCTAAAAGTGAGTGAGGTTAATTGTTATGTTGGTTTTTTTTTTTTTTCTGCAAACTTACCAACCTTCTCCAGAGCTTTGTGCAAGGTGTGCCCCTGTCTTCACCACCTGGCCTGTGCCAGCCCCAATGCTCACTTGGCACAAACACAGGAGAAGGCTACTAGAGGATAGTCTTGACCCTCAGGACTTTCAGGATAGTGCAGCCCAGACACTGCTCCCGGGAGGAAAAAAGCAGGTTTGTAGGTATAGGGAGGGGGTGAGGTTAGTGGTGCTGTAATGTGGGAAGTCCTGGCCCCCTCATGGAAGTGAAGCCATGTAACTCCACAAGCTGGAGCAAGGCCAGAGGGCAAGAGGGAAAGGGCTGCCTGGGCTCATGTAGCTGAAAAACTTTTTAAAGACCTTGACTCTTGTAAAGTCATAAATAGAGCTGTGGGAAACCTGAACTGTTTGGATTCCCCCTGGGCAGCACCTGCTTGGCTCATTCCTCAGAGTGCTGGCCAATACTGGGGACTCCTCAGTGAGGAGTTGATACGGGGCTGTCACTGTAAACAGGAGTTATTTAAAATGTTCCTTGTGTACTCAACAGGCAAACACGAGTCCCCAGAGGACTGCCTGACCTCTCACTCTGGAGCAGTGAGCCACCTGCTTGGCTCCTTCTCTCTGGTGGCTGTTTCTGTTTGTGCAAAAGGGAAAAGCAAGGCAGAGCCTAGGTCGATGCCCAATCCACAGCGTGACCTTGCCTTTGCCAGGAGCAGTTCCCACTCTGTGAGCCCAGCACAGCTGTCTGTGCAGTGCTGCTCAGGGAAGGCAGAGAAAGCTCCTGGCAGCCCTGAGGGATCCTAGAGCTTGTCCCAGCATCTCTCACTCCAGATAACTGCAGCTGCATCACCTCCTGGACAATGGTAGTCAGCTGTCCTTAGGGAGTGAGCTGTCTGTTCCTGCTCACCCTGCTATGGATGCTTCCTCCTTTCTTCTGTCTCTTCCATAGACGCTGTTTTTCTCAGTTCGGGTGGCCGCTGGCGGGCAGCCCCTGGCTCAGCAGAGCAGGGTGCCTGCGATGGCTGATGAGGCAAAGCATGCTCTCCTCCTCCCAGAGCCCCGTGCTGCCTCTGCCCATCCGCAGCCTGACCTCACCCGCCCGACCCTCCTTCTGGCTCTTGCAGAGTTTGCAGTTTCGCTGGTGGAGAAGATGCAGGCTCAGGAGATCCTGCGGAGCCTGCGGCTCCCCGAGTTTGATGACCTCAGCCAGTTCTTCCGCAACCTGCCGGCCACGGCGCTGGTGGGCATCGGTGCCTTCGCGGCTGTTGTCGCCTACTGGTTTGCCAGCCGGCCCCGGGCCGTGAAGCCGCCCTGCGACCTGCGCATGCAGTCGGAAGAAGTCGAGGTGAGGGCAACCCCGGCTGGCTTTCCCCAAGATCTGCATGCCTGGAAGTCACAGAATGGATTGGGTTGCAAGGGACCTTAAAGATGATCTCATTCCAGCCTCCTGCCACGGGCACTGGACCAAGCTGTTCCAAGCCCCATCCAGCCTGGCCTTTAACACTTGCAGGGATGGGGCAGCCACAGCTTCTCTGGGCAACCTGTGCCAGGGCCCCACCACCCTCACAGGGGAGAATTTATTTCTAACATCTAATTTAAACCCACTTTATTTCAGTGTGAAGCCACTACCTCTTGTTCTGTCACTATGTGCCCTTGTAAAAAGTCCCTTTCCAGCTCTCTTGTAGGCCCCTTTCATTAAGGTCTCCCTGGATTCAGGCTGAACAACCCTAAGTCTCTCAGCATTTCCTCATAGGGTAGGTGTCCCATCCCTCTAATCACCTTCATGGCCTCCTCTGGACTTATTTCTGAAGATCTATGTCCACAGGGGATGCCAGGAAGGCTTTTTTGTTGTTGTTATTTTGATAGTTCCCCAACCTCATCCTGAAACCAACCATGTAATGCACTGTGTCAGGGATCACCCCTTAATTCACCTTCTTCTATAAACTAAAAAACTAGAATACAGCATGTTATTCTCTTAGCTTTTCAGTAAAATCTGGTCTTAGCTTTGCTCAACCATCCATGACCAAAAATTAGAGGCACTGCCATTGAATGGGAGAAACAACTGAAAGGCAACAGCTGATGAGACCAGATCACCTGGCACTCTTCATGCGTGCCCATTGCTGAATTTGGTGCTGCAAACTTGGTAATAATAAGAAAAATTAAACCTGAATCCATGCTTAGAGGCGGAGGGGTTACTAATGGTTATCCTTGCAAAAGGCTTTAATGATGTGGCTTTGTTTTAAAGAACAGAAATATTTCTGAATATTGTCTCCACTTAATTTAATAGCTGAAAGTGGGATGAGAATTTTTAAAGCCTTTTATGATGTTCCCTCTAAGACGTCATCGTCTTTAATTCCAACAGCTTTTTAAAAGGGTGGGAGGAATTTACATTTCTCAAGATAGTTTTTCCCTGTGCTTAGGGCTTTAGTTAGACTTTTTATCTGGCTCTCAGTGCAGTCCTGGTTTGGTCATCCTCAGCCTGGTTGCCCACTCCTGAAACACCTCTGCCGAGCTGATGGCACTGGGGGCTGGCCTCAGCCTTAGTCTGTCCTTCATGTTGGCCTGGATGTCCTTGTGGAAGTGCTCATGGTGCCAGTCCTGGAGACCTGTGGAGCCCAGAGCAGTTGCTTCCCCCAGCACATCCCCACTCCATCACTTCCAGAAACATAATTCCTTATTAAGTTCCCTAGGGAAATATCAATATCTCAGAGACAATGAGCTGGGTCAAGTGTTCCTCTGAGACCAGAGGGCTCTGTATCCCTGAGGTGCTGAGGTCAAAATCCCCCCTCTCACATCCCTTTGGGTTTTGGGACAGGTGGTGGTCACAGAGGTCTTGCTGGCATTTGGGGAGTGTGCTGCTTTATGGTGGGGCTTTGCCCATCTCCCACCCCTTGAGCAGTGCTGCTGGCTGTGTCATCTTGTGTCACCTCATCTCACACAGGGCCTGGCCGGGGCGCGCCGCTCGGTGATCGGGGACAGCCCGCAGCTGCTGACGCACTACTACGATGATGCCAGGACCATGTACGAGGTCTTCAGGAGGGGATTCAGCATCTCTGGTGAGAGCACAGTGGTGAGGAGGCCTAGGAGCAGAAGCTGGGAGAGGTGGGGACCAGACCATACAGATGTTCTTACCCCATGGTCAATGGTATCGTCACAGAGCTCTCACACACTGGAGAGACGCCACTTCCCGCTCCAGAAAGCCATGATGACTCTTCCCTGCTCTACCATAACTATTTCCATGTCTGCTGTTTAAGGTGTCCTGCCTCATTGGATGCAACAATCAGATTATTATTTTTGGTGCCATAAAACCCCCCAGTAGATCTGCACATATTCTGCCCCACAAGACAGGGGTAAATGAAGGACTCAGTAGGTGTATGGAGGAATGGATTCCTGCAAGTAGGTACCATTAGCAAATTATTAAAACTTTTCAGATTTTCACCTGGTCATGCACTGCTGCGTGTTGTTTTACCTTCCTCCAGAGTAGGCTGGGCTAAATATAGTAGTTTTCACTTTTTTAAATCAAAAGGCAGCACAAGTAGTGGGATGAGTGCTCTTATCAGACACTAATGCTCATGTGACCTTTGGTCTTTTAATGAGGCTCTTTGGGGCAAACTGCTGCAGTCAGTGGGGAGGACTGAGGCCTTTTCTGGGGGATCCCAGCAGCTCATCTCCCATCAGATGCACTTGTGTGTGTAATTTGCTGGAGATTGCTGTGAGAACCAACACAATAACTATGGATTTACTCCTGGAGGGCTCCCCTACATCGTGGCCCCATGTGTTAACTCCTGGCACTGCCTCCCCATGACTCATCATCTCTGCTTGTGTCTTTCAGAGAATGGCCCCTGCCTGGGGTTCAGGAAGCCCAAGCAGCCCTACCAGTGGCTGTCCTACAAGGAGGTGAGCTGGATGTGACACTGTGTATCCCCTTCCCCTGCCCAACACAAGAAGGTCTGTTGGGCTGCCTGCACGTTAGCCCAGGGGGTTGCTCATGCACAGTGTGATGCTTCCTGTTGTCCCCACCCTGGCACATCCAGGTGTTATATGGGTGTGTCACCTTTCAGGGGCTGGCTCCATGCCATGTGCCCACTCCTGAAAGAGCACTGGGGCACTCTGGAGCCATGGGGCATCGCCGACCTCATGGCATCGCTATCAACTGCTAGTCTGCTAATGATGGTTCATGATAACATAAAAATTGGACTTTTAGATAGGAAATACAATAATTTGAGAGCCTCCCTGTAAGTCTTTGCTTAATTTGGTATTGTTTATATTCCTCTTTTTTTAATGTATTTTTTTCTCTCCAAATTCCAGGTGGCTGAAAGAGCAGAAGCTCTGGGTTCAGGCCTTTTGCAGCAGGGCTGTAAGCCATCCACAAAGCAGTTCATTGGCGTCTTCGCTCAAAACCGTCCAGAGGTGAGATTTTATATCCAACTTGATATTGTATTAATAATGTTCCTGACCTGTCAGCTGTTCTCAAGTTATACCTGCTCTCGTGGCCCCTTCTCACCTTTGTGCTTCCATGTTCTCCTTCAGTGGATCATCTCTGAGCTGGCTTGCTACACCTATTCCATGGTGGTGGTTCCCCTGTACGACACCTTGGGTCCTGGAGCCATTCGGTACATTGTCAACACAGGTAAAATCAAAACTGATGCGATCTCAGTTTTGTTGCTCAGAATGGTTCATTTTCTCAAAGACAGATGATCATAGAATCCTAGAATGGTTTGGGTTGGAAGGGACCTTAAAGCTCATCTGGTTCCAGCTCCTCTTCATTGGCAGGGACACATTACACCAGGTTGCTCCAAGCCTCATCCAGCCTGGCCATGAACACTTCCAGGGATGGGGCATTGTGATTATACTTGTTGAGTGTCTTGAATTCACTTAGAGAGGTTCCTGAGAAGCTGGGTGTTCCTGTGCTGCCTCTGCTGCATTTTCCACATGCCCAATTGTGCATAGCCATGGATAAGGGCTGCTCTGGATGTGGGCATTACTCCACAGCCGCCCACTCCTGTGTTGCTTGATATTTTGCCTTCTATATTTTTTAATGCATGTGGGGACCAATTTTAATATTTTGAACTGACTCCCAAAATAATTGTAAATATCAGCTACAGCTTTGACATTGACTTAGGTTAGCTAAGACTGCATTTTTTCCTCATTTTCAAGAGAAGCATGTGTTGTATGCTGGGGTTTCTGGTGTAGCCTGGAGTGACTATCAGAACTGATATAGTGTTAGCTATGAGCCAGTCTTGTATTAAAGAAGATTTACTGCAAACAGCTTGTTTGGCTGTTTTTCTTGCAGCTGACATTTCCACGGTCATTTGCGACAAGCCTGAAAAAGCCAAGATACTCCTTGACCATGTGGAGAGGAGAGAAACACCAGGCCTGAGGTCTATCATCCTGATGGACCCATTTGAGAAGGAGCTGACAGAGAGAGGGAAGTGCTGTGGGGTTCGCATCCAGACCATGCAGGAGGTGGAGGTGAGTTCTCTCTCTCTCCCCTTTTACTATTTTTTGTAACAGCTGTAAAAAGACAGTACAATGTACAGGGACTTGTGAATTGTGTGCCAGGTTCAGGGTCTGGAGAGCACAAAAGAGCAGCTTGTGGCTGATAATACTGATGCTTGGTGTACTTGCCTCCTAGGTGTTATTATAACAAGGTGCTATTCCTTGTTGATAGCAGAGCCAACATTTCAATTCTTTATCCTCAAATATGCTATCACCTGCTATTTAAGCATGGGATGGGAATTGTTATTTGAGACACTGTCCTCCTACAATGTTACTGATAAGTAAAACTTTACAAAAGGAAGGCCTTGTGAAATCATGGCTCAGGCCTGCTACTTTGGCTAAGTAGAAGAGGACTGTGGGAAAGAGACTCAGCTGAATTAGGGGTATGAAAACAAGTTATATAACCATTGTGTCTTCACATTGTGGTGTATGGTGGTTGGTTGAATTATGTTTGTTATGCTTTAAAACTATGTAACTGATAATGGGCTAACTGCTTAAAAAGGCCTGGTTTTGCAATAAAGCAGCTCTCCTTTGCACCTGCCGGGGGACTCTGCATCGTTACAGATCCTCACCCACACCACATGTAAGCTTACAGCCTCACACTTGTTTGAAACACCCTGGATGCAGCTCAACCAACCCAAACACTACTTGAAATCCAAGGAAGACACTGCAGTTAAGGCAAGAAACTCAGGATAATGAAGATGGCCTCAGTGCCAGCTAGGAATTTGTCTGCTTTAGCTCACACTCTCCCTTAGTGGTTTGCAGATTATTAGCAAATGGGTTACACTGCAGGAATTAAGGTGGAAATCACTTTTGTTACTTTCATCTCTTCCAGGACTGTGGCCGTGAGAGTCGACATGTGCCTGTGGTGAGTGTTGGCTTGTTGCTTTTCCCACTTACAACTGCAGCAGAAGAGACCTTAAAGCTCATCTTGTTCCAACCCCCTGCCATGGGCAGGGACACCTTCCATGGGTGCTTGGTAGCTCCAAGTCCTGTCCAATCTGGCCTTGAACATTTTCAGGAATGGGACAGCCACAGCTTCTCTGGGCAACCTGTGCCAGGGCTTCACCACCCCCAGAGGGAACAATGTGCAGTATTTGCTTTATTCCCTCTACCTGGAACACTCAACTGAGATAGCTCATCCTGCTATGAACGTGTTGATGGGACAGTAATTAAATGCCATTGTTAAGCTACCCTAATTCCACTGCCTTGCCCTGGTGGCCCTGGGAAATGTCTCTGTACCCTTCACTTTCTGCTGGGATTTCTATCGCTCAGAAGCACTACATGGCAGTATTTATATGGGATATTTTGGGAAAATTGCTTTGATATTTTTCACTGCCTGCTCATCTTCATACAAAACTCTCAAAAGCAGCTTCTGATATTCAAGCTGTTTATTTAATCATTTATGACCCAAAATAGTGCACGTATGGGGTGGTGCTGAGAATACAGAGATGCTGCTGGAAATGGGAACAATCAGCAGCTTTGGAATCTTGTCCCCTGTTGTGGAGTTCTTTCCAGAACTGACCTGGAAATTGATGAAATATCTCAAGTTGTCCCACATGTCTACAGATATAGGTGGTGGCTTGGAAAATACTAACTGTGGGACAAACACTAAAGCATGCCCTCAGTGCAGCTGAAACACAGCATAAAGGGAGGGATAGAGTCTGCATCAGCTGAAGAAACCTGGTTATATATGCTGAGGGGAATTATAGCTTTTTTTTTTTTCCTCTTGTCAGAACAGAAACATAATTGGTTTGATCTTTAGGTTTCTACAATGTCAACAGTCTCTACCACTGACACATCTGCATTTGACTGATTTGATTTTCTTAATCTCCTTTTGTATTTCTAGCCTCCTCGACCAGAAGATCTGTCAATTGTCTGTTTTACTAGTGGCACTACAGGTAAAAGAGGCATTTTAATCTAGAAATGTTAGAATATCTTATGAAATTAATTATTAATCCAACCTCAATACATACAAACTTGCTGTTATACTGATATGCCAATGATATTCCTAGGCATTTTTAATATTTAAGAATATATAGGTTTATATACTTCTGTAGGCTGCAAATTAAAAAGAACAATATATTTATTTTTCAATTGAATTCTTCAACATACACTTTGCCAGTATGATTTTCCAGTTGTCTGAAATCTGTCTTTCAGTTGTCTGAAAATCCACCCATGTGTCTGCTTCCCGTTTTGTTGTGTAGTTGGGAAGCACTCGGCTGATTGGTATTTATCTTTTGGAAATATTTTTTTTTTTTAAAAAGAATCCAAAAAACCTAAAATGTGGTTCCACAGCTTTTCATTCTCTGTATCCTAAGCACATTGATGTCTCCAGCCTCACCAAGGCCCTTGTCACCTCCGTCTCCTCTTCCTGTGTGTTGCTCATGACACCAAGTGCTGTAGAGGTTTGGGGTGAGCCTGGGCAGCCCATGGTGCTGGTACTTGTGTGCTGCTGGCCTCTTTTTCTTGGAGAAAGGAGCAGCATCATTTTCCTGCCTGTTCTTAGCAAAGGCAGTTCTTTCTCCTCTATCAAGACTCTGGTCTTCATCAGCTTGCAGGAATTTCCTGCTCTTGAGAGCTCAGCCTCTATAACATCTCCCTGAAAGCTGTATGGGCAGATGCACAAGGTATCACTGCTTGGGACACTGCAGAGAAGGTCCATGCTCCAGGGACTGCTGGAGCAGCTCTTCCAGATCCACCTGTGCTCTTGGGATTGCCTAAAGCTTGGTCCTATGCCAAAGCATCCTCAGTTTGGTCTCAGCAGAAGATGCTGGGAGCTGCTGGTGCTCCTCAGATGGCGAGTCAGGCTGAGCACGAGGGAACACCTTCATCCTCCACCTCCCAGAAAAGACTTGTTCTTCAGTCCAGGTAGGTAACTGCTTTATCAGCTCCAAGTACAAGCTCAAGATGTATTAAAAGGGTTTGGGTATTTTACCTTCGTGTATGGTCCTTAGTTTTGAGATCTGCACTTCAGACTGCCCAGGGCAGAGCACTGAGGGAAAGGAGCCTGTGACTCTGCTTTGTTCCAGCACTGGGAATTCCTAAATGGGAAAGACTGAACTCAGTGCTGGACATGAGCATCACAGCCATGTACAGAGTGAGTGCAAAGTGGCTGGGCCCAAATGGGAGCAGCAGGAAATGGAAGGAGCCATGCCATGGATACAGCAGGGCACAGTGTGTTTCTGTGCGTGTTCAAGTGCAGAGCAATTATTTTTCAAGTCACGTTATTGTTGATATTTTTATTTCTAAATAAGAAATTCTGCATAGAGAAGGTTTCTTTTGATTTGTTTTTTTATTTGCAGATGCAATCATGGGCCAGTTTCCGATTTTGTGCTTTTCTTAGAAACATGCCCAATTACAGAAATAGGACAACCAGGAAGTTCATTTTCCTTCTCCCATCCAAACCAGAGATTTTCAGTTTTGCAAATCATCTCAAACTGAACCCTCTCACAACAATTCTTTGTGATGCATGAGCCCATCCTCTGCTGCTGCAGGACTTTGCACATCACTCTCTGCCTTTTCCAGAGGTTGCATCAACACTCTGGTCTGTTTTCTACATTGTGCTTTGATGTAGGAGTTTTATATAGCCCATGTAATATTTAGTGACTAAATTTAGAATTTTCTTCCAAAGGATATGTTCTTTAGGGCTTTTCCAGTTCCAAAGGGCTTTAAATATTTTTGTATGGTGTGAAAAAATCTCTGCTGTAGAATTTGTCACCTGAAAATTGTAGAATTGGAATGAATTCCCCAGGAGCAGACTTAAACACTTGCTTTTCTTTGATAGGACCAGATGCCCTCATCCTCCTCAGGGAGAAAAGAGAGGCTGAGGTTGCTGATCTTGGACGACAAGAACAACTTCCATGGCTGTGCCAAGAAGCCATCAGCACTTGGAAATGGGCCAAAGGCACATAGATATCCCCAAACTGTCAGGATACAATTTTTCATGTTGGCTACTGCAGAGAAATCAATCAACTGTCATTCCCTCAAGGATCCACTGATCAGGTGGATAATGATTGCTTCCCAGTGGTTTCTCCCAGCCTGGCAGTGCATGTTTCCTTTTGCCAGAGCTCCCCAGGGGAGGAAAGTGCTTGCATCCCAGAACGCTGGTGGATCACACCATCCAATTTGTGCTGGAGCACTCGAAAGACCCTTTTGGCAATGTGGATAAAGGTTCTACTATTGCTTATAAGAACTATCAAACAAGCCTGGCACCAAGATAAGGAGGACTTGACATTCCTGGGTTATTGGTGGATTGCAAGGTATCCATTCTGTAATGGGACACTCACTGGTCCTGTCTTTGTGAGGAAATTCAAACAAGAACAGTGTCACAGAAATGGCATTGATTTTTAAATAGAAAAGCAGTATCCCTGCTAACCCTCTTCTCTCAAAGTGGTAATTCTGGGAAAGGGCTCATAGAAAGGGGCACCTATTTTGCTAGGTTAACTCTTAAAACTACTAAGGGAGGTTAAAGCTTACAGGAGTCCCCCAACCCAAAAAGCTGCAGCTGTCCCATAACAGCATGGCTTGTTCTGGGTTTCTCCTGATGGGGACTCTCCTGGCTCCAGCACTGCTGCTCTGCTTAGACACCATTATCCCTGCAGCCTGTCCAGGATGTTGAGCCTGTGCGAGAAGAGAGATGCAGAGGAAGGATGTTAGCACTGCTTCCAGGCATGGCAGAGATACTGAATCTGCATTCAAGTCAGAAGTGGAGTGAGTAAATGAGTCAAACATCTGAGAAATCTCATAGAATCATGGAATAGTTTGGCTTGGAAGAGACCTTCAAACATGTCTAGTTCCAATTCCCAGCCATAGCAAGGGACACTTTCACCTACACCTGTTGGCTCCAAGCCCCACCCAACCTGGCACTGAACACTTGAAATCCTCCAAAAGAACATCTGAAGGATTTTGTCAAGGTGCAGGGACCAGATGTGTGCCAGAGGGCACAGTTTAGAGTTTCCAAGCCAGTACTGAGCACATCCTCTCTACTGGTGCCTGAGCTGTGTGATGCTGCAGGAGCACAGCTGGTTCTAGAGCTGCAGGGGCTGAGCTCCTGTGTTTGGCTGGACACAACTCAATAACCCAAGTGATTTTTGAGTCGTGGTGTGTGTTGCACAACTGGCACCTGTTCATGGATGTTCCTTGGAGCCTGGATCCATGCATGAACCCAGCTGTGAAAATAACCTGCCAGGCTGCTTTGGCACCCGTGAGCCTGCTGGTTCAATACGTTAGCATGGGAGCAGCCGTGGCTGGCAAAGCCATCAGCTTCACCCCTGAGCTTCAGATGGGACCAAGCCAGCCCCCAGGCACCATCTTCATCTGCAAGTGTTTGGGACTGAATTACTCAAGGCACTTGGAGCAGCAAATAGGGATTTTCAGCATAATATACTGTGTTAAAAAGATCCTGCTTTATTGCAATAAATGTATGCAACAATTGCTACTGTTGTTTGTGCCTGCCTTTAATTATTTGGGAGGTTGAGTAGGAGTGGTGCTGGCAGGGCAAAGAGCTCAGTGCTGAGTGTGCCCATGTCTGTGCCCATGCCCACATGGGAGGGCTGCTAGCAACACAGCCCTCAAACTGTTCTGAAATGAGAGGATTAAACATACTTTCCTGTGCTGAAACATATTCACAAAGCACCACAGTTTCTTCCTAATCTGAGGAGGGCAGAATGAAATTCTGGCTGGTTTACCATTTTGTTACATTAACTGAAGGAGCTTTGCCAGGCTGCTCATGCCCAGTGTACTGGGACACTCTGGGCACCTGCAGGTAAAGCTCCCCTGATCTCCTTCGCACACAGCAGCAGGAACTACGTGGCAGTGGTGTGATCGAATTAAAACAATCTGCTTAGAAACATGATGGGGAGAAAGAGGCCGGCCCCATAATCTTTATTTGAGCTGAGCTACACCTTATTTTCACAAGTAAAGCCTTGGAGGGTGATGAAAAGGGACAGTGCTGTGATAGGAGGACGTGCAGAGCCCTCCACGCCACTTTTTTGTGAACATGGAGGTTCTAGCCTGTGTATTTGCTGCTTAACAAACACTCTGCTTTTGTGTCCAAAAGAGGTGTACCATGGACAGCTGACCATGGTGTAAAAGGAGTGTAAAAAGGCAAATATGATGGTGCTGAGGTGCCTGCTGGTGGTGGATGAAATGCTGCAGGGGCAGTGCCCAGCTCTGGAACACAACACAGACACTCTGCTGGCTCCCTAATAGGTTTAGGGCTGTCTTCAAGACACCTCTGCTGCTGATACTATTCATTCATTCATACTTCCCTTAATTGTTGTCTCAAAGGGTCTTCTTGTAGCCTAATTTTTATCTGCACTGCTCTCTGCATTTCTCATGTTATCCAGAGTACTGGCTAAGTAAGAGTATAACAGCCTTTTAAACAGTGTTTCTTGGTGTTCAGTATCATTGTTAGTCAAAATCTGGATGAAATAAATCCTCCCAAGGGAGGCTGGAACAGCCAGCCAAGTCTGATGGCTGTGCTCATTGAGTGGCTCCATCTCAGCACTCTCAGAATTTGCAGTTAGGCTATTTCTGCTGGAACCTGTTTTCCAGAGTCTCCAAGAGAAATATTTTTGTTTGCAGTATCATTTTATTAAGTTTTGAGTATTGCAGTAAGTGCTTTTGTGCCTATTAGTGTGCAGAAATAATGGTGAAAATTACATATGTTTTGAAATTGAAGAAGTGAACATAATATTTTAACCATTTATTGTTTTGGGTTTTTTGTTAAGTTTTTCAAAGCTACCTTCTGGCTTATCTTTTAAACTCCCTCTCTGTTTTCTTTCAGGAAATCCCAAAGGTGCTATGCTGACCCATGGAAACGTGGTGGCGGATTTTTCAGGCTTTTTGAAAGTGACGGAGGTGATTACCCTGAGCTAGAAAACATTGCCATGTGCAGAGTGTGTGGGTTAAGCTGTGGCCCTGCATGGGCTGGAAGTATGCTCTTGCAGATAAAAGATGACATTTTTCCTGCTCAGAGGGCCAAATCCATGGGAATGGAGCAAGGCTGAATCTCCAGTACTGGAGGGCATTAAATCCTCTTTCCAGGCCTGGCTCCCAGGCTCTCTAGGGCACTAAGGGCTTCTGAGAAACAATGCTGACTTCTGTAAATCAGTTCATTAACTCCTTTTGAAGAATTAGGAGAGCACACAAGCCCTGTACATTTGCAACTGGTGCTTGAAGAGGAGTTCAAGCTCCTCTTGTGCTCTTTGTGTCCCATTGTGCCCAAAAATGTTTATTTGAAACCTCTCTGCATACAAAGTGTGTGTGTGTAAATATATATATATATATATACACATACATACATGATTTTTTACAAGAATGGTTAATGGTTACTTTCACTGATATTCCAGTAGATCTCAGTTTTTGTTATACCTATTTCTTATAGAGCATAGCATGGTGCTGGCCAAGTGCCTTTATAATATGTTCCATACAACATGTAAACTCATGTTTAGAAACAATATAGGAAGCAAAATCAGTTGACAATGACATAGTAAGGATTTTATACATTTTATATAAAATAAAACAAAATAATCTAATTTCTGGTAGTGAACAGACAATTCTATAAAGTAGTTACATGCACATAGGATGGACAATTGGTTACCTTACTGGTCTTATTGTTGACGTTGAAATTGCTGCAGTTTATTACTTTAATCCTGGAATTTTCTGAGATTTCCGGACCACTGGTGTAAAGAAACTCAGACATGTGATGTAAGAAATCCCACTGAACTCAGATGGTCCAATGTTTGCAGGACTGTGCCTCCACAGTGTGCAGGACAAAATGCCAGTGAGGGCTCCCCAGCATGGAGCTCTCCGTGGCAGCAAGAGGGACAAATGAAAGCTGAGGCGTGGAGAGGCCTGAGCTTCTAAGGGAAGGAATTTATTTTGGAAGAGCACTAATTTAGAGCTGAGGGAACTTGGCATCTCCCAGAAATGGTCTATAAAAATGGATTTATAGATTTTTATCAGTGTTTGCTGATGGGTTGGGATCCTGATTAATCTCAAAGGTATCAGATTGAGACCCAAGTCTGGTGTAATTATAAATTTGTTACCTCCAGTCACCAGAGCATTGCTGGTAGAGAGTAAATGCCTGTAGCTGATCCACAAGATTTGGGTAATGTCTGACCACAGTAATGAAACAGAGTAAAGTGTGAAACACTTGGAAGTAGTATAGATTAAAGAAATAAAATGAGAAGTTCTGTGGGTTTGTTGTTTACAAGTTCTTGTGGCAGTTTTGCTTAGTTCTGTGATTTTTACAAACTGAACATATTTTTAAGTGAGTCCAGAGCTTTATTATAAGGTTGTTCTCAAATACCAAGAAGCTGCTTGCATTTTTACATTTAACTGGACAACTGAGCCAACTGTGAAATGCTATTCAATGGCATAATTTTGGTCTGATTTAAAAGCAGATTATTTTGTCGGGCTCTTACAGCAGTAATAAAAAAAAAAAACCAAACCCTGGTTGATATTAAAGGTTTTGCATTGTGCTTGCACTGTGCTTGCAGAAAATGAAGCCAAATTGAAATAATGTATAAATAGATCTGCAGGCCCTAATGGCTTCATTCAGACTGACAGACACAATAATATGAAATGGGATGCTGAGAACATCCACATGGTCAATGATGTTTGACTTTGGTAGGTGATGGTTGGGAGGCCATACCCAAATCTGAGCAGCACATATTTAACTTCAATGAAATATTCCCTGAGGGATGAACTCCTGTGTCTGCCTCCACTGTATCCCAGGTCATGGGCTATTGACTCCTTCTGAGCAGTGGAGGTGCAAGTGGGTATAAACTGTTAATACTGTGACCTGATAGATTTTTATACCCATTTTCCACTAACCACTGGCCTTGATGCAAATTACTGGGTAGTCAACCTTTCAGTTTGTCTAATTCATGCTATTACAGCAAGCTGTACCCTAGGAAATGCAGGTAGAAATGTTATTTTCTTTTGGGGAATGGGTTAGGTAAGGCTCTTGGGGCCGTTGTTTATTCCAGCCTTCAAGAGAGAGTTAAAAACTTGGCAAAATCAAGATTTTGGCCACTTTTCTTCCCCTCTTCCCTTCTTTCCCCTGTCTGTGGGACAGTCATAATGCCCTTAAAATCATTTTAATCACTTAAAATGATGAGAAACACTAACAGAAGTAATTATTTTTTGAAGCCTAAGATTAAATCATTAGTTTTACAACACATTGATTCAAACCAATGATTAACCAAAGGAGAAGGGAAAAAATGGCTAATTTTGACTCTAGTAACACTGTGATTCTTGAATGGGCTGTATGCAATGTGGGAAAGTGCTGCTCCTGCAGAGCCCTGCTGGTGTCCAGGGGGCTCCTGCAGGTTAGCACTGGGATCCTGGGGGCTCCTGCAGGTTTGCACCAGGATCCTGCTGCCTGCGCACAGCTGAGAGCACAGATCAGGGTCTCGGCACCTCCTGGTAGAAAGCAGTGAATAAAAATGGGATTCTCCGTCAGGGTGAGCCTCCATTCCCAGCGTGAGCTGCGCGGGTACGATCTGCCTTCTGCCGAGGAGAGCCCTCTGCGCTGCCCTGTGTGTACATCTCCGTGCTCTTCACTCCTCCTGCTAACTGAGCTCCATGATGCTGTGGCTTTAACGCTTCCCTGTGTCCGCCGCTCCCTCCTCTCTTGACAATCTTCACCCTTTTGCTCCTCTGGTGCCATTTTTCTTTTTATTATTTTATGACTTTCTTGTTGTCTTCCTGTCAGTGTTTCTTTCCTTTCTGTCTCCCATGCCCTTCACCTGCAGAAAGTGATCTTTCCGAGACAGGACGATGTGCTCATCTCCTTCCTGCCTCTGGCTCACATGTTTGAAAGAGTTATACAGGTAAGAAACCTGCCTGAACTGACGAGGCCTCGTGGGGCTCCTTGTGTTTTCTTCCAGAGTCAGTGGTCTCCTACTTGTGAGGATGTACACATTTCCTATTTGCCTTTAGCACACATGTTTGAGAGAATGGTACAGGTAAGGTCATGGTGTCAGTGGAAATCATCTTTTTTCCACGCCAACAACAAAAAAAATAAAATAAAATGAATAAAATACTAAATAACCAGCGATATCTTGTAGCACTAAAAAGGCTTGTACTCCAGAAGTGCCATGTGCATAACACCAGAGCCATGGTCTCAGTGGCATGGCTGTGAGTCCAGAGCGAGGCCAGGAGAGTTTCCCAAGTTCTCCACCTGACACCTGGCTCAGGGATTGAAAAACAGCCCTTCAGCAATGAGCCAAACTCATGGCTCATTCAGCTCATGGCTACTGCTACCTGAGCAATTTGTGGGACAGCTTTTCAAAGCACTCTAGGATGAGGTGTCGTGTGAGTCAGGATAATTTCATGCCATTTTCTACATCAGCTAAAATGATTTTATTGCATAAATAACATGATCTGCTAAAAAAACCCTCCAACCTGGCAGACACTGAAAAAGAGGAAACTGAGATCATGGTGAGACACATGATCCTCCTGGCAGGGCAGAATGTGGTGGCCATTTACTGGAGCCTGTGTCCCCTGGGAATTATGGCAGATCCAAGCTCTTGCCAGCCCATAGAACTGACTCCATGTCTCTTTGGGGGAAAAAAGAAAAGGTGATGACTTGTGCTGCAATTGGTGAGTTAGGCAAGTCAGGTGAGACAGCCATATCAGGTCTCCTGGCCTGAGAAGCTGCAAACTTAAAACTGATCCAGTATGTGAAGATTGGATCTGGATCCAGTTGCAGCTCTGTACTTTCTCAGGGAGGCCAGTTTCAGGCTGAAAGCACACTTTCTGAGCCAGACAAGCATCTGAATGTAAACCTCCCACTTCTTAGTAACATCTGTGTCAGAAATAATATATTTTTCCCTGTTAAAACTCTCACAAATTGGAAGTAAAAGCCCATGAAAGATTTGGAGAATTACAGCCCAGCCTTTCTTCACCTGCAAGGCAAGTTGGTCAGCATGCCAGCAGTGTTCAGGCAAACAAGAATATAATTATTCAAAATTCATCTGATGAGGGGGCAGAAAGAAATTAGAAACATTGAAAATGCCTTCATTTCACAGGATGTTGTTGTACTGCAAGGGACAGCCTCCAAAGGATGTCCAGGTTTATCCTCCCATCTGAAACAGCTTATTAATATAAAGATTTTTTTCAAAAGGGCTAGAAAGTAATTTTCAAAAGCATTTTGGACATCAATCACCACATCAGTGTCCCTAGTTTTAGCCAACATTCATTCCTGGAATTTACAATTAAAACATACAAATACATTCTTTAAAGCTAAAAATTTCTAGTTGTTATTTTCAATTCCCAATGAGCACACTGGTTACATTTTCCTGTTTAAATTCATGTACAGTGTAAAGCACAGATTCAGCAGTGTGATTTTCATTAAACCCACATCACATGTGTAAAATTCCTGTGGTTTCAGCTGATGGAGACAGTCTCTAACTGCCTGACAGAGCAGTGAGAGCAATTTGGTTAGTATTGCAGATTTTTAGGAGCAGCACAAAAGATGTGGATGTCTCTTAAGGAATTTTCAACTCTTATAGTTATTTGGGGAGGACAAGCCCACAAAAGGGAGTTGAAGTTTTCAGTTTACTCAGGAAGGCTGGGCTCAGCTCTGGCATCACAGGCACTTGCTGAGGACACTCCCTCCTCCATGCACTGTAAAACCATGGGAGAAGTGCTGGTCTCCAAATGTTCTTCCAAGAACTATCACTTCCAAGTGATATGCCCAGAACTATTTGCAGTCTGTGATGGCTCCTTGGCAGGGTTACTGGTTACCAGTAACCAGCTACCAGCTGGCTCATGGCCAGCAGCCCCTCTGCCCCATCCCACATTTTGAGTTCCATTCTGCTGATGAGGAAAACATCCTGCTTTGTTTTCAAATACAAGGCTTCTGGATTTGTAGTTTCCATACAAGTCAAGCACCTTTTATGAAGTGGGCTTCTATTTCTGGGATACAGGATCAGGCACTGTATTGCTAACGTAGTTTATATTGTTGTATTTAAACAAAACTAAAGTATTAACATCTAAAAATTGGCTGCTGCTCCGTGTTTTATGATGTTTCTTACTTTGCATTTCTGTATTGACGATAGGTCCTCATGCTGTGAGCTGCTGTGGGAGGGCTGGGCTTTAGGAAAGTTCTGATCCAGACTCTGACCCTAACTGGGACTTCTCCATCCCCATATGCAGGGGATGAAGGGAAATCCCTTCTGAAAATTTTGATTCCTTGTTCTTCCAGAACAAGTGGTAAATTTGGTGGATGCTGAATTGCTTGTACTGAAAAAATGCCCAGAACTATTTGGACATTTCCATTCAGCACAAAATTTATTGTTACTTCATTGTGTTTCCAAAGTCCCATTTTTGCCATACTGCAGAGTAGAAATTCAGAAAAGGAGCTTCTGCGCTTGGGAGGAATGTTTTGCTTTGGGAATTGAAAGCAAAGGGGTTACATGTGTTCCTCTTTCTCCCCACCAGTCTGTAGTATACTGCCACGGAGGGCGGATTGGCTTCTTCCAAGGAGATATTCGCCTCCTGTCTGATGATATGAAGGCGCTGCGGCCAACCATCTTCCCCGTCGTGCCACGCCTGCTGAACAGAATGTATGACAAGGTGAGTAGGATTTTGATTTTACTCTTTTTGGAACAATGGAGTTTATGTCCCTTTACTGCTCATGTGGAAGAATTCCCTTAGTCATGGAGATTTCTCCAGCAGATTACACTATTTCTGCCTTGCTGTAGACACTTTCTCACCCTGTGTAATGGATACAGCTCCTTCAGTGTGTAAGTCTGTATTATGACTTACACAGACTCCAGACACAGCTATCACGTGTGAATATGAAACCCCTCTGTATTAGCCTCCTACCCTCTTCTCTCACTAAGATTATCAGTGACATTTCTAGAGATACATGATTTTTTTCATCACAGAAACATCAGTCAAACCTGGCTGCACAAGGACTTTCTGTGGCCTTCACCAGATTTGAAACTCAAATCTCTTGTTCTGGTGACAGCAACAGCTGGAAATCAGAAATTTCAAAAAGCCTTTGAGATTTAGGCAGTGTAAATGTGACAGTGGCTTTTGGATTTAGAAATCTTTAAAACTAAGGTAAAGGTATTGCAAGGTATTTAAGACAGGCATGTCTGGTCATCATGTTAAATCTGTTTGACCAGCTGGGAATATTTATTCCTCAGAAGACTTATCTGCTAAAGACGAGCTTAAGCACAAGCTACTGATTTAATTTTTCCCAAAGGTCAGGGCTTCTGTGCTTTATTAAGGGGACAGGCACTGGGAGTTTCTCATTTGTTGAGGTGGAGTTTGTGCTGGTGCCTGATTGAGCTCAGGTAAATGCAGCCCCCATCACCACATCAGCCACCACTGATACCTGTTCATGTTGCTCATTCCCTGTTGCATGAACTTCACTGAACCCTATCACAGAAATTATATATTAAGAGCAGCCCTATCAATCTAGTTGAAGCCTGTACCACCATCCTGCCTTTTCCCCACAAAGGAACCACGTGTGCAATAGGGAATGGAGTGAAACACATCATTCCTTTTTCCCCACTAACAAACCCCAGTGTAGCCTTGTTTACCTGTGCTGCAAATGTAACTGTACCCGCCTGGCTGTGTGGGTGTCATGGGGAGAACAGGTGTTGATGTGCTCCCTCTTCTCTGTGACACCTCATCTGCCATCCCGTGCTCCCACAGATCTTCAGCCAGGCTGACACATCTCTCAAGCGCTGGATCCTGGAATTTGCGGCGAGACGGAAAAAGGCTGAAGTTCGAAACGGCATCATTAGAAATGACAGTTTGTGGGATAAACTTTTCTTTAATAAAATACAGGTAAGTGATTCAAGAAGGGAGTCTGAAGTCAAAGAACTCTTGTTTCTTCTAGCAATGTCTGGTTTTCTGACCAGGGATTTTCAGACAGTTGGAAAAATTTCTTCATGGTTAGGGCTGTCAAGCATTGGGACAGGCTGCCCAGGGCAGTGATGGAAGTGTTAAAAAAGGCTGTGGATGTGGCTCTTGAGGACATGGTTTAGTGGTGAAGATTGTGCTGGTGCTGGGTTGATGGCGGGACTTGATGATCTTAGAGGTCTTTTCCAGCCTTAACAATTCTATGATTCTATGATTCCTTAAAGTCAGTGTAGTCCACTTGCCTGATGATGAACTGTGAGCAACTCACTAGGAAAAAACAGACTAGAAAATGGAATAGAAAAAGGGAACGGAGCACAGTTTGCTCAGTTTTATTTTTATTTATTTATTTTTAATTATTTATAAAGAAATATTTTTATTCTTAAAACACAAGGCAGGCTAAGATGACATTTGCCACATCCCTCTTCAGCAGCACTAAGAAGTCACTAATTTATGGAATAGTACCAAAAATTTTTTGCAGCTCTCAGATAGAAACTATACGTTTGCAGAGGAGGAAAGCTATCAAGGGATGAAATTCAGAAAGGTGGTCATGAAAAGGAGGCACTGATCAAAGAGATGCTGCTCCAAAGTTTTCTGCAAAATCCCAACAAATAGGATTGGATTTAGGGTTGGGTTGCAATTGAGTATATTCAAACCTACTTTTCCTCCTAGGAAAAGAATAAGGTTGTAAAAAAAAATGCACACATGGTTTAGCAACCATGAAGAAAGAAATCAGAATGCCCTTCTGCTTCCCACACATCTCAGTAAAAAAAGAGATGAAGTTGGCTTTAAACCAGTTTTTTTTAGTCTCTGTACTACTCCAGGAGGCTCTAATTACTTCATTTTTTTTAATCGGATGACTTATCTGGAGACATGCCACTTTATTTTTAACTAAAGAAACTGACTGTACTTGTGGTCTGTGGATTAGTTGTCCTCAGTGTGCAAAGACAGCAGAGTTCACCCAGCCGGGAGCGAGCCAGGCTGCATATTGATGCAAGGGCTGGCGAGACGGGCAGACTCAGTCAGCAGTTGTTTTCTTTTGTGCTGGGTTTTCTTTTTTCCTTTTAGAATAAAGAAAAGGAAATGAAGAGGGAGGAGAAAGAAGTAAAATAGGACACAGGAATTGATGTAATACCCTCCAGAAATATTTGAAGGTCATCTGCCTTAAAAAAGGGACAACATTATTTTAGAGGGCTTGGGAGGCAATTCATTAAAACCGGTGAGGTGTAAATAAGCGAAGAAGACTGGATGGGGAAGAGTCTGTTTTTCCCAGCAGTTCCCAGAACCAGGTCTACAGCCTGCCCAGGCACAGCAGTTGCATGAGCCCAGGCTGAGCAGCTTGTCCTGCCAGGGACATGAGCACTCCTGTCTCTGTACACTGAATGGGGTTTTATCCCTCAGGAAAGCTTCAGAGCTAGTTCATATTTCCACACATGGGCACATCACAGAAACACAGAATGGCTGGGTTTGAAGACTCCTTGAAGTTCATCTAATTCTGACCCCATTCCACAGGCAGGAAATCTTGCACGTCTGTCCTAGAGAGAGCATTTTGTGCAAGCTCATGGTTTTGCCATCTGCAGTAGCTTCTGATGCTTTCTTTTGTTTCCTCCTGCTACCAAACAGGCAAGTCTTGGGGGGTGTGTCCGCATGATAGTGACAGGCGCTGCCCCCGCGTCCCCGACTGTCCTGGGCTTCCTCCGCGCGGCCCTCGGATGCCAGGTGGGTTTGTGTGGCTCTTCAGGGATGTTCATCCACTGCTAGCCAGAGAACACGTGGTATTGAAGAAAGGAGATGGGTTAGAGCCTCAGAACTGCATTTAGGACAGCTGTACCAGGATGGATCGAACAGCAGGGCTTGAGGCAGCCACAAAGTCCTGGTACACCCAGAGCTCAGTGGGGTAGGAACAGCCCTGGCATGGCAGTAACAGATGCCAGCAAGAGATGTTTTCACTCTAGGCATCTCCCAGAAGAACCCCACAGGCTCATCCCACCCACCTCTCAGCACCAAACTGAATATGTGAAATTGAATGTGTTTGTGCAAGTGCTGGGAGCTTCATTGCACGAGTTTTATTCTATATAAAAATGGAGAGAGCTAATCCTCAGACATCAGCCTACCCACTTGAGGTGTCCACTGCATTATTTCTCTGTGATAGGAAGCCCAGGGCAACTGAAAGGTCTCATTTGAGAGCCTAAAATTAGTCAGGGAAAAAAAAAGGGCGAATTTTCAAAATGTCCCACAAAAATACCTTTTTCTTTCCCACTAATAAGTTCCTCTCATAGTGTAGCATATGTCCTGACTCAAAGGCTAAGTGCTGACCTCATCATCTCCCTATTTTTAACAATATAGAACCTTGGTCTTTCCTAGTTATGTAAATGGAATTTTGTACACTAGAAGCCAGGGACAGTGTCCCCGTGGCAAATGGGCACCCACACATTGCAGCTGCAGCCTCAGCTCACAGGACTGTGCAACAGAGGCCAATGCTTGGGATTTCAGTTTCTAATAGCAAAATCTTTTATAGCCTTTTAAAGATACCTGTCTCTTTGTCAGGTTTATGAAGGCTATGGCCAAACAGAATGCACAGCTGGATGCACCTTTACAACTCCAGGTGACTGGACATCAGGTAATTATTTTCTTCCACCATTTGAAGAAATAAAAGAAATGTACATTCCTTTAAGAAATTACAGACTGGAACATCAAGGCCAACTTAGATGGGGCTTGGAGAAACCTGATCTAGTGGAAGGTGCTCCTGCCCATGGCAAAGGGTTGGAAGGAGATGAGTTTTAAGGTCCCTTCCATCCCAAACCACTCTAAGCTATTTCAGAATAGGTTTTATATCCAAAAAGGAGGTGTCGGTATTTGATTTTAATAGTGCAAAACCTTAATTAAGGAAATTATTTCTGCACACAGACACAGCTCCTGCAAGAACATCCAGTGTATCTACAACTATGCAAGTAACTAATGATAAAATGCTAATTATTGTTTATAGGAGAGATGACAAGTGACTTGATAACTTTGATTTCCAGGTCATGTAGGAGCCCCTTTGCCCTGTAACTTAATCAGATTGAAGGATGTGGAAGAACTGAATTATTTTGCTTCCAAAGGAGAAGGAGAGGTAGCAAATCACATTTCTATATCAAATTCTCACTAGTTAACACTGTATGAAGTAGTTTATAGAAGCATTTTACCTTTGTAGTGTGCATGGTTGCTGATGTGTTACATCGTGCAATCAGGAAAGGAAAATGGAAGTTTAACAATACAGCAGCAAAAAATTAATGAAAAAGGAGCTGTGGCAGTACTTCCAGCCTGATTCCTTGAACTGCTAAGACTGAATTAATTAGTTCAGCTAAGAAGAGCTGAATTGCTATGATTTCTACATTGCTGTGATTTTTACGTTGCTGTGATTTCTATACCACACAAAAATTAAACTTACTGAAATAACTTTGTTATTTTTAACTATAAATGGAATGCAAATCAACTTCAAACAAATCAGTTTTGCAAACCCTACTTCATATTTCCATTAGCTTGAAAAAAATCCATAGTTAGTTTAATAACCCAATCTATTTTAGTTTCATGGAGCACAGTCATTAAAATATTTCAAATTTAGTGAGTTACTACTTAACTTTTATTTATAGCAGAATAAGAAAATAATTCATCATCACCCCTGGTTATTTTGCAGATCTGTGTGAAAGGACCCAATGTGTTTAAAGGTTACTTGAAAGATGAAGAGAGGACAGCTGAGGCGCTGGACCAGGAGGGCTGGCTTCACACAGGAGACATTGGAAAATGGTTACCTGTGCGTACAGGACCCACTCAGAGTTCTTATGGCAATTCTATTATCCCAAGTAAATTTTCAAGGACTGAACTCAGATCTCCAAGCAGGTCTATCTTTACAAAGGATTGAGTTTATATTTGGCAGAATAAACGTTTGAAAGCACAACAGGCAGTTGAGAGCTCTGTTAAAGACAGACTGTTTACTGAGCTTCTGTGGTTAAATAACTTCTCTGGGAATTCTCATTTCTTTCTCCTAACAGAATGGAACCCTTAAAATTATTGATCGGAAAAAGCATATATTTAAACTTGCTCAGGGAGAATATATTGCACCGGAGAAGATAGAGAATATCTACATCCGCAGTGACCCTGTTGCTCAGATCTACGTCCATGGAGACAGCCTGCAGGTACAAACCAAGCTTTCAGAAAATCTTACTTTACTCTTAGTAGTTAGAAGACAGAGAGCTGGGCATGAACCAAGGGAAAATGTGAGTGGATCATGCCACATTGTCTCCCTCCTGCCTCGGAGCTGGCTGACAGCCAGGCAGGAACTGAGCTGCTGGTGTGACCCTGAGCAGTTTAGGGAATGCTGTGACCAAAGATCAAGCTTTTAAGTTGGCTTTGGTGTCACTCTTTGGGTCTCCAATGCTGTCTTTTGCCACCATGCCTGTGGTAAGCTAGGCAAAGGCAAAGCCACTGCTGCCCCCTACACTGCTTGCCCATTCTGACCAATCTTGTTCTGTTAATTTGCACATTTATACATGCACCTACAGCTTTTGAAACCATGGCAATTCATCCTCTGCATTTAAGGCTCACAAGCATGAGCCTTCCCTTGGCATCAGGGTTTGCCTGGGACTTGCAGGGCCATGTGAGTTATTAATAATGTCCAGGAGGAGCACAAACCCAGCTGAGGGTATTAAAACTGCTGGTAAATGCACAGACACAGACAACCTTTTATCTGAGAAAAAGGCATAGACATCAGAATGTACTTCATTATGATATGTTCGCAAATTATTGACATAATTAAACAAGAAGTGGTAAACATGCAGAACTTCAGCTGACTTGTGTATTCACTTCAGTGTAGAGCCTGGAATGTGGTTCAGCTTTTGCCTGCAACTCTCCTTCTCCTTGCCTACAGGCCTTCCTGGTGGGAATTGTGGTGCCTGATTCTGAAGTCATGCCAGGTTGGGCAAAGAAAAGAGGGTTTGAAGGGACATATGCAGAACTCTGTAAAAATAAGGTTTGTATCTGCAGTACAGTTGGTTTTTTTTTTTTTTTGGTAGCATTATGTGTGCACAAAACTGTGTCTAGGAATGACAATTTCAGTGACAAGAATTATTTCCTCACTCAAAATTCAGCAGGGTTGACCTGGATCCAGTCATATGTGTTGACTGGTGGTACTGACCTCTGCCAGCTCTGGTGTGAGGGGGCCAAGAGTCTGTCTTGCAGAGAACAACAGTACAGCAGGAGGAGAGGTTGTGTTTGCTTAGATTTCTTAAACAGGACAATGAAATAAGACTTATTGCTGGTCTGTATGGTGACCAGCAATAGGACCAGAGGGAAGGGCCTGAAGTTGTGTCAGAGGAGGTTTAGGTTGGATATTAAGGAATGGATTTTCCCAGAGAGGGTGGCTGGGTGCTGGAACAGACTTCCAAGGGGACTGGTCACACCACCAAGTCTGACAGAGCTCAAAGGAGCATTTGGATAACACTCTCAGGCAGATGGTATGACTCTTGGGGCTGTTCTGTGCAGGGCTGGGAGTTGGATTCTACGGTCCTTGTGGTTCCCTTCCAGCTCAGGACATTCTAAGATTCTATAAAAAGGACTCCAGTCTTAAACACATGCTCTCTGATACTGAGGAACTGCATTGGATCACATCAGTAAATACTGATGCCACTGAGCCATTCCACTGGTGCCTGTGGGCAGAGATTCTGCACTGAAGTCTGGCAGATGGCTGAAGGACTGTAAATTTAACAGCTATGTCACATAGTTGGTTTGAAAATAGAACCTTACTTTTCATACCAAGGAGACACTTAACATCACCGCACTCAAGTGTAATGTTTATACATTACAATAGAAATTTGCTAATTACGTATTAACTGTTAGTAAGGCACTTGACCTTTGCTCAGAAACACTTTTTTTGGTGAACAGTGAGCATTAATTGCATGTAAGGTTGACAATGGTAGCTCATGAGGAATTTCTGTGTTTTAACGCAGGAACTGCAGCAAGCGATAATGGAAGACATGGTACGGTTAGGGAAGGAGAGTGGGCTTCACTCCTTTGAGCAGGTAAAATGAACACATCATTCAGTGGGGTCAGACAGGCCATTTGTCTTTGTAGAAAAGAGATTTGTCAGCATTTATCACGTTACTACAAATCTTTGTTGCAGCTGTACATGATGTTTTTGGAAAAGAGCTTTATTGAAAGAGCTTTATTGCTGCAAGTTGTATTTATTCCTTTAGAAAAATGTATTTGCTGTGCTTCTGCTTCCCAGCCATGCTTGAAATTTGAATTAAATTTAGTGAAAGTTTTCAGTGCAGAGGTCAAAATCTAAATCGGGGACATGGATAATCTCCAGACTGACAACCAGAGGTCAAGATAAACATCTGTAGGAGTCTGACTTTTCTGCCACTGAAAGCTCTGTTAGAAATTGGGTCACTAATTACTACTCTTATACCTGACCTTGAAATACTGCTGGTTTCTTTATTTTTAGTCTGGGTACTAGTTCTTTCCTGCTTGTGTAAATATTTCTGCAATAGTGCTACAAACACTTCAGAAGGGGAGATCTGAAATCAGCCATGGTCTACATGGCATTAAAAACAGAAAAATTGTCCACCCCATTTTAAAATGTCAAATGCTTATTTCTGTTCTGCTGAAAAAAACTTAACATCTTAATCATTACATCTAATTAGCAGGGGCTTTTTTGCTTTTATTTAGACTGTTTCTGGGTGATAATTCTAATGAGTAATTCACCATATTGGAGTGGAGCAGAAGCATCATTAAACATAACCCTGTTATTCTTAATTTCTCAGTTACCTATGCAAATGAAATGACAGCAAAAAGAAATTTATTTTAAAATAATTCTGTATAAAGCATAGTTTTTAATGCACATAATTGTCTCTGCCAATAAGTCTTGTTTACCTCTGCCACGGTCTTCACGGTATGAAATATCCTCAAGTAATCAATTCCACCAGCAGTTTTCAATTAATAAAGTAGTGAGGAAAGCCTTGTCATCTTCCTAAAAATTGGAATAAAATAATAATAGAATGGAATAAAAAATAAATTATACAATTTTCAAAATTAAAGGGCTTCAAAACTTCATCCCTGTTGCAATATGTAATTTTAAAACTTTGAGCCATATACTGTGGCTAATGTTTGCGTGGGATGGGATCCCCTGTTTATGGGGATACTCTTTATCATCCCCGTCCTTGTCTGCAGCTTGGATTTCTGTCTTGGGAATGACAAGTGTGACTTCTATAACCATCAGCTTCCAGGATCTGAAAGCTAACGCAGCAAATGGCAGAGCATTAATAGCATGAACACTGATGGGGGCAGGACCTGGACCATAATGCTTGCAGGGAAAGATGAATCACATATCTAAGGAACAGAAAATGGATTTGCAGCCTGTATCGCTGCAGCTCCCAGCCAAACAAACAGCAAAGCAGTCTGGCTTGGGGAATCACAAAAGCAGCAGATGGCTGGGGAATTTTGTCTTCAATCAGTGGGCTCTGACCAGTCACGCAGCAGTTTTCTGCTTTCTGCGACACCAGCACGGGAAGGAAAAGCTCACTCCCATCTGTGCTGCCAGGCTCCCTGCTGTGCTCAGAGCCACTGCCTCAAACAAGGGCAGCCTTGTGAAATGCCATTTGCACCGGCTAAAAGATTTGTATCATTTTAATTAGCTAAAGATGATCATCATGTACATGCTTTGTGCCTGCAAAGTTTCATGACAATTTTGCAATATTGAATCGGTGCCGTTTACTTTTGTAGTGGGGTTGAGGTTTCCTAGCACAGCTCCTGCCCTTGCCCTCTCCCCCACTGCCTTTCAGCTGTGTGAAACTGCAGTGACGATATCACTCTGTGCCTTGTGTGCTGCCTCGCTGTGCTCTGGCCTTGCTTTCATACAGAAAAGCAGTTTATGTGCTCATTCTCTTGGAGAGCTCCCTTCTGTGGGCAGGGGATGGAAATCCTGGGGACTCAGCAGAAGAGTGCCCTGGACTTGAGGCACCACCAGAGGGAAGCACAGCAAAAAAAAGTTAATGTTTATTCAGAGTGATGCCTGTAACCTTTGCTATAAATATATTCCTCTTTTATTTTAGGTCAAAGCCATTTATATTCACTCTGATATGTTCTCGGTGCAAAACGGTTTGTTGACACCAACATTAAAGGCTAAGAGACCAGAACTGAGAGATTACTTCAAAAAACAAATAGAAGAGCTATATTCAAGCATCTCCATCTGAAATCATGGGAAGAATCTTCTGAGTAATGGACTTCATAGCAATATTAGAATAATACTCAAAATCTACAGAGCCAGAACGACACTGCTGAAATGGATAAGCATCTGAATCTTACATTTGAGCCTTTCATTTTTCTAGGATTTCATCACTAACCATATTTTCCCTTCTTTTTGCCATCAGGTGTGATACAATTTCTTTTTTACTCTAGGTACACAGTAAGGCACTACTAAAAGTTATGCTAAATTGCCACAAAATATGCAGAAATGTCAATCTATGACCAAGTAAATTATGAAAGCATATCTTTTAAAAAACTACAAATATTTCTAGTTAAAATAGGGAAAATTTCAGGTATGTCTGTTGATATTTGATTGTATACAACCTAATATATTAGAAACTAAAATAATAAGTAATTCAATAATGTGGTCTACCTCAAATAATCAGTGACTGATGGTGAAAGTAAAAGTCTATTTTCTCTGATTTGGAACTTCAAGCTGGATATTGGTTTATATAGTAAGTGATAGTTTTTATATTTTTCAGGACATAAATGACATTGATTTTATTTAATCATTGATGACTTAACAACCGGAACAGAAATAGGAAGGAATTTCCCACTATTTGTACTTAATAGACCTATTAGTATATTACATCTCATGGATTAATGTTACCTGGAAATGACAAGAACAGGGTAGGAAGCAATAGCACAGAATTCCCTCTATTTCCTTTTCATCCAAACACAGTTTATCCATGGTATGCAGATTCTGCATTAGGGCTCCTTCAGTCCAGTGCACTCATGGACATCTGAACTGCTCAAACGGAGAAGGTTGCAAAAGCATCACTGGCTCTGTGGTGGCTTTAGGTGGGAGTTCATGATAATCCATATGCTCCCAATCCCTAATTTATTACTTCACATGCTGCTAATACCGCGTAGTCCAGCTGGACTAACTCCCTTTCAGAAACAGCGCTAAAGAGATGGAGCACAAGGAATAAGCTGTGATTCTGGATGGGGATTAGCAAAATAGAAGGGTTTGGGAAAAGGCCAGCCTGAGATGCAGAAGTGGAGGGCATCCTTTGTCTGGCCATGGAAGGGGAAGGAATACTGCCCCAAAAGACTCATGGGGATGGGCTAAAGGCTGTGTTAGCCATTGCTGTGCAAGGTGTCACCGTATGGCAGAACAGTGGATGTGGTGGCAGAAAGGCCTGTTTTGGGAATGTCTTTATGGTCAGACATCTGGAAGCATCAAATCCCATTGGCATCACCTCCAATGGCCTCTCTGGAATAACCAGCATGTTGTCTGGATAAAACCTTACATTTCTGTGGTCATCAGAAAGGGAATAAGTCTCACAAGGAGTAGGAACAGACTCTAGAGCTCTCTCTTGGTACAAAGCACGGTACAAGGCAAAGAGAAAACTGTCATGTCAAGTTGCTTGAATACTTGGACTGTCAATAGCTTCTTTCTGCTAAACAGGGTCCTAAATATCTGTGTATTTTACTAGCTGATGTTTGTTGCACCAGTACATGCGAGCATGGAGCTGTGCCTGCTAGATCTTTGCTAGGACAGTGGAAGCACACTGATTTTCCCTCTTATAGTGGAATCCACTGTAGACTTCTGAAGCTAAAAGTTTAAATTTTTAATCTAAACAGTATCTTATTTTCTCTCTGAAGTTCTGTTGCATGCTTCCAAACGAAATAAATTGAATTAATAAGTTAGTGTTTTACGAAGACTGATTTATTGCAGTGATTTCAGAATAGAAGGATACATAGGAAACCGTATCAGTAACACAATGACTCAAAGAATGTGGCAGTTTGATTTATCAAATGTGTGTTTGTCTGAATCCCTTTGTGCATCTGATTCCTCATTTGATTTCAGTGCAGTGACTCATATCAGTTCAAAGCAAGTAAAGAAATATCTGAGACCTGATGGGATGATCTTTTTTCACCAATGTATGCAGCAATAGCATCCCTGGGGAATTTGCATGCACCACGTCAATGGAGGATAGGGATTATTGCATAAAATCTGGCTCTTAAGGTGAAGTCATAAAGGATTTTTATCTCAGTGGAGTTTAGTTCATATCCTTTTTGTATCAGCCAAAAGACAGTCATTACATACACGACCTTCAAAGCAATGGAGAATTAAATTCAGTACAATTTCCTGTCTGTTTTAATGCAAGAGTTTTAAAACAAAAAACCCCAAACACTAGTCATCTAAGAAAGTAGAGAAAAGCTATTTTTCACTAATTTTTTTTGCCATTTGAATTTAATTTACTTTTCTCCTAAGATGATTTCAGGCTTTTTGAGACAACTAAACACTGTATAAGTACAGAAGATCCCAATATGAGTTTATTTACAGTTTAGATGGCTGTTATTTTTACATATATGATCCTGACTAATATATCTATACTCTTCTTTTGGTATTTGATGCAAAATGTCAGATGCACTAGAGCCAAATACATGAACACCAAAAGAATAAGAAAGAAAAAATGCAGACTTGGCCATGCTTGGATGATGCAAAATCTGAGATGGTTTTTGACACACCAAAAGTGTGAATGCTTTCAGAACTTGTGAAGAAATTATATAAATAAACTAAAAGCTCTCTTTTATACTTGTATAATCAGATTTTCCTCTGCAGGTCACTCTCTTGCCACAATCATAACGATGTAAGAGATTAACACTTGAAAAAGAGACATACATAAGGCATGAGCTAGGCTCAATCCTGCTTCTCTTCAAATTCCAGGAATATTTATTTTGTACTGAGCTTTCTTATACCGAAACACTTCTTGTGACCACCAAGGAGAAATCCCCAGGGCTGTCCAATAACCAGTTTGGTTTTTGTTTGTTTGTTTGTTTGTTGGTTGGTTTTTTTGGTTTTTTTTTTTTTTTACCTTAAGATAACTAATTCCAAAATTAGTTTCTATCATTCATCTTAAAGAGTGGCAACTCTTTTTGCAGTCAGTTTTACAGTTGTAAAATTCTTGGTTCTTCCTGGGCCTGGTGCTATGGCTGTGGAATCACTGGAAGAATGTCTTATATATAAAAAACCACAATAAAATACATTTTTCAGGAAGAGGCTCTTGCTTAGTTATATAATTTGTATGTTCTTTGCTTGATATATTGCACAGAGAAAAATCTGTTCCGCCAAAATGCACAAAGTGTGAGCAGAAACCAGACCAGAGTCTTTAATCCCATGTGGGCAGGAAATACATGGAATAATTCTGTCCTGAAAGGCACATTTGCAAGTTAAAATGCTTGATGCACATCAGGTGAGACAGAGACGGTGAGTTTTTATTGATAAAGTACCATTATGCAATCTGTTAGTCAGTTTCTATCAGCAACAGTAAAGTCTAGTCTCATTTTTGCCATGAATATAAAATTCTCATGTGTAACAAAATAATCTGACCTTAACCTCTGGAATGAAAAAATTAACTTAGATTTTTTTTTTTTTTTTTTTAGTTTTACATGTGTTAAAAGCACAAACTGCTGATCTATATGTAAATAAATGCTACAAGATGAATGTAAAATGGGAAAGAATATACTATTTTTGCATGGTAATAGGTGACTTAAAGACCTCTTGATGCCTTAGAAAAAATTGAAAAAGCATTTTATTTAGAGACAATTCTATTGGCCTACCTTTTTTATCTTTGGTTCACTTTGGTATTCTCTGGGGGGAAAAATCAGAATTAAATCATCGTTTCTTCTTGGAATTGATGTTCTTCAGTATTTTACACATTTGGTGGTTTCTATACCACCTTTGTGCCTGTGAAATAATGAAGCTTTTCAGAAAAGAAATCTGGATGCCTGTAGCCCAGAAGTGAAAAGGTTTTAGATCCCTTGATTTCTTCCAAAGAAAAAATGTTTTCTGAGGCATCTGGAGTCCCTTTAAGCCCTTCATTTCAGCTTTTTGTTATGTATTTTAGCAAAGTAAAAGCAGCCAACAAATGAGGCATTTTGGTAAGTGTTGCCTATTGTATTTTCAACTGAAAGTGAAGGGGGGTAAAATTTAACATATACATTTGTGTAAAAAAAAAAAAATCCTAACTGTTATTAAAATTTTTTCAGTTTTGGTATATTAGCATGTATATCAAAGAGTCATCTATGGAAACTTTTGTAAAGAACTAAATTTTCACCTTTCTCAAAACTGCTCATAAGATTTTCTCATGGACTGACATACAATAAAAGCTCTTTTATAAAATTCATTGTTCCTCCAGCACTTTGTCCTCACCATTGGTATGAAGTCATTCGGAACATATGGCTAAACTAAATGTGTTGTAAAAATAAGAAATTATGTAAAATAAAATAACGACCAAAAGTATATTGGGACACGAGATTGATTTTAGCAATCTCCTATGAAAACTAATTGTTGCAAAGTTCTCTGAAGATGCAGCAGTCTTTCTGTAATGGTTTTGATTTTAATTTTAAATCGATAATATAACCACATGTATATGCTTGTTTAATATGAATTGCAATTGGGAATGCATAGTATTTTTTCAGATTGTGTCTAAACAATAAAGTTTCAAAGCATATGGGCTCTATTCCGGTTTTTGTGTGCACTTGTATCTCCCTTCTGGGAATCCAGAAGCGCCTGGAGGTGCCCAAGCCAGGCTGGATGGGGCTGGGACCAGCCTGGTGTGGCAGGGGCTGGAACAGGATTGTACCTGGCGTCTCTTCAACCCAGATCATTCCAGGATTCTCCATGCTCTATTTTTTAAGGGAACGAAGCAACGAGATTCCTCCTCTCCACAACCTGAAGCTGAAACAAGGGGTCGGACCAGTACAGGGTTATCACACACAAGATTTATTTAGTCCATTTTCATAGGGGTGTTTTCTCCCTGGGAGGCCGGTGAGGCGCAGGCACAGGGTCGGAGGAGGCCCGGAGCGCCGGACGCGCGGGAGGCGGCCCGTGCCCCTGCCCTCAGCGCTCCCTCATGAGGGCCGGGCCCTCCGCCGGGGCGCGCGCGGCCGCCCTGCGCATGCGGGCTNGGAAGGCACCGCGCAAGATGCGCCGCTCGTCCCCCCTGCCGGGGGCGGCCGTTCTCCCGGGCAGCCGGGCCGGCGGCTTCCAGATGTGCCGGCGGCGCCTCTTCGGGAGCGCGGGGCCTCGCGGGCCCGAGCCCGCCTGTAAGCGCCTCACCCGGGCGGCGGTGGGGCTTGGGGTGCAGGTGGCTGGGCCGGTACCGGCGGGGAAGGGGGAGGGAAAGACCACCCTGCGCTACGCTTTGTTCTCGTGGATAAAGATGCTGGGCAGGGTAATGCGGCCAAGATTTTTACCAATAGAGTCCTCGGTGGCCCCCAAAGGTTTGCTCCTCCCACGGGTGCCCAGCGCAGCGGATCCTCTGTGAGGCTGGGCGGTGGTTCCATGTTACCCGTGTCCCTCACCGCTTGGAGAAAGCAGACTGCTGTTCTGGAAACAGGAGCGTTACTTCTATTTTAGCTGCTCGTTAGCGATAGGAAGGATTTTTCCTTCTGTAAAGTGCCTCCCGTCCATTTAATCGAGTTGGGAGGGAGCATCGAGAAATGGCAAGACAAAAGCTTTGCTTAACTTTGAGAGAATATTTTAAGAATTGTTTGAAGCCGTTACTCAAAATGAGCTGTCTCGTTGTTGAAGGCAGTGCAGCAGATACCAAGCTAAATATTTGAGACCTGTTAAGAAAAAAATGCAGTTCAAGGAAAGGGATGGGAATCAAGCGAAGGCTGACAGAGTATGGGGGATACCAGCGTGGGATGTCTTGATCTTGGGCTGATCTTGGTAATTTAAAAGTAAAGCTTTGCTGTGAGAGGGTACAGCAAATATTTGTTATTGTCTTGTTCCTGCTCTGCTGGCTCCTGCTCTTGTATATATTTAGTGCTCCTGTGCACAGGACTGGGTGCAACCAGCTGCCTGGAGGTCTTCCATATGCTTGAGAAAAAGAAGGAAAAGAATGATTCCAATCCATATATCATCCTGTCCATATATCATCCTGTCCTGAATTCCCAGGAAGCTTCAGCCGAAGGGCTCTGTGTGGCCCTGGGGAAATGCAGTGACTGAGACCCAGGTTCTGGGGTGGGGATGGACGCTCCTTTGTGGTCATAAAAGTGTAACTCTAGAAAGTTTGACTGTTTCTAGCTCTTAGGTAATGAAAGATAAGCACAAAGCTAAATTACTGATAAAATATATCTCTGAAATTTACTGGTCACTGATTCATTGTGCTGTTAATGCCATTTGGGATTATATACAGTGAGTTTATGTAGAAACCCTTGATACACCTAATAAACACCATTTAAAACTGATTTGTACTCAAACTACTTTGAATCAAGGTAAAGGTTGCTTCAAAGGTGGTGGGATATTTTCCTTTTAATCAAGAGGTTTCTAAAACATGAGAAGTATTTCTTTAAGTCTGCTTTATGTTTTGATATACTGCTGAAAAAAGCAAATTCAGATTTTACATTGTTTATAATAGGGTCAAAAAATGTTATGAGTTTAGAAGGTGGAACAGCTAAATTAGAAATAATAATCTAAATTCTAATGCTGAAATTATCATTACTGAACTAAATATTTATTCTCTAGGCTTGAAGAAAAAGTTCAGTGGGAAAAACCTACCAAAGATTAAAGAAAATGTTGAATATACTGAAGAGAGCTCTTCATGCAACCAAAGGTCAGCTAGAACTCATTCAAACACACCATTGTAAGACTTGCTAGTAAATTATATTGTTTTGTCTTGTGAGATGGCTCTTGGAGCAATGCAGTCTGAATTACAGTGCACTGATGTTTGTCAGATGATTTATTGACACCCCATAAAGACATTTTGGAGTTGTTGCTTTTGCCTACAGCAGTGTAGCTCTGTGACTGAACTTGGTTCTGTTCTTCAACTGCAGCAATCAAGTGACTGTCAGCGAAACAACAGACTTCAAGATAAAAGAAGAGGAGCCAGAAGGAAGCAGTGTACCACTGAAGGTGAGAATGCTGTCTTGCTTTTTATCTACTAGTGATGGAGGATAAATCAGAGAAATTTGACTCATTAAATTCTTTTTCAATTCAGGTAAAATGTTCTATGAGTTATGTTTGTGTGAGCCCAGACATTTTTCAGGCTGAACTTGGTCCTGTATTTTGGATTACATTTTTTGTGTCTTTGGCCAGAATAAAAGCTGTTGGAGCTACTGGTACCATGAGAAAACATCAATACTAATTATCTTGGACGAGGCAAGGCTATAGGAATTGTGTTGTGTGGAAGAGCTCTCAGTAGATTGTGATTCCAGAGAATTGCTCACTTCTAGGTCAGGCACAGACCATTGACACGTCACTGATGCTCTTTCTTGTGTTACTAAAACTGGAACAAAGTGATTGGAGGTGATGGTGCAGAAGTGTTACAGGACAGTTAATACTGCAATGGCAAGAGAATAGTGAACCAGGTGTGTTTGAACTGAAATCTGCTGCAGCAAAGAGCACAGGTGATACTGGTATAAAACTATTTTTCTTTAAAATGTTAGCTCTTCTTTAGAGTCTACCAATTATTTACATTTTCTACAAAATGCCTAGTTTTGTAGACTCTACTGCCTACACAACATAGATGTTTGTATTTACAGAAATGGTGTAGGATTCTGAAAGTGAGGACTGGGTGTGTGAAAAAAAATAAAATCAAAAGACAGCGAAGTTCATTACCCCACCTCTGTTGTGCCTAAGTTCAGTTAATGTCAGTATGCCTTCAATGGCAGTCTCATCCAGCAGAGACTGCAGGATCAAATGATGGGATTCGTTGTGAATTTTAGAGCTGTTAGTTTGCAGATTTGTTAATATGCTTGAAAAATCCTGCTACAAATTACACTGTGAATAGCAGGCTTAAGTGGTGAAGTACTAGACAGTGAGTTTTCTCAGCATCTGCTAATGTAGGGTGATATTTAAATGCCTTTCTTTGTCTACATTCAGTTTTCTCAGGTTGTTTGTATTGGTCTTTTTAGGATTCCAAAATAATAAACTTTGAAAGTAAAGGAAGTTTGAAAAGTGCTGAAGTGACTTCAAGTGAGTATAATGGGTATACATTATGTTATTTAATATATTTGATATTGATAATAAACTAAATGTAAAATTCCTGATACAATTTTATTTCTGTAAAAGTACTGGTCTTGTACTGTGCTGTTGTTGTATTGGTTCTGACTGTGTGATATTAGAAAGTGAAGGTTTTGATACTACTGGCTGGACTTCTGTCTCTTACTGCAGCCTGTGGCTGGACTCACATGGATTGGTTGTAGGCAGCACAGACAGACCCACAGCACCTGAGACATTCTTGAGCTCAGCCTGTTGGAAGCCACATGATCTTGGTTTTATCATTGACACAACTGGTTGTGGACATAAGTTCTTCAGTTTACTCAAACCTGCATTTCTGAAAGCTTGTGTCCTATTTAAGAATTGCCCTAGTAGAGGTTATATTCTTCAGGTATGTCTTGTGAGCCACGGGCAAGGAAGGTATCTTCTCTTGGCTTATGGTAGTGTATGGAAGTAAACAAAGGATGCCTTTTGTTTGTTTCTTTAACTGCATTATGACTTATTATATGATGAGTGACAAAATTTAACTCATTACAGGAATGAAACTCAGATAAGGAAATCCTGATGGGTTGTAAAAGATGATGATAGATTTTTTTAGCCACATTTTTTGTCTCTTTCTCTAGGTACAGAAATTACTCTTCCCACAGGTGTTTCCACCTTTCTCATAGAGTGTTTAGATGAAGATTCAGCTGCAGATTATAGCACTGCTAGCGACAGCCTGAAAACTTACTCATCCCCTGAAACATTCAGAGATGATGATTTGGGTGAGACTTTTGGTCTTTTTATTTGATGTAGGAAATGTGGGGAGACTGTCTACAATAGAAAGACTAGTGGCCTCCCTCAGTGTGACTCACCAGGTCACATCTTTGCTATAAACCTGTGCTTAACATGGAATCAGTGTACCTGTCCTCTAATCTGATGTGAATCAGGTCCTTGTGTAATTTGAATCCTACTTTAAACCTAAAGTATTCACTGTTGACACAAGCTGTTTATTGGGAATGACCCACAAATGTGTGTTCAGCCAAATTAATTCCAAACTTTTCTGCAGCTGTTTGAGCCAAGACAGTACTTTAATTTTGCTTTTTAGTTCCTATCCTGCAAATGTGATTGCTTTCAGTTTGGTCACAAATTTAATAACTCAATGAATTTCAGCATAAGAAATCTGCACTTATATTTTTTATGTCCAGAAAGATGCAATTTTTACTCTGTGGACCTTGGCAAGTACAAGAACTCTACTCTTCTGGACTCCAGCAAAGCAGTGACCATCGATAAGATACCACAGATGTCAAATCTTTCAGCAATATTAGGTAATTCTTTTCTACAATACTTCAAGATATAAACATAAACAAATTTCACTCTGGTGTGAAGACCCTGTATAGAATATGTAATAATAATTTTATGTAAGGTCTGTTTGCATAATGGAGAGCAGCTCCCTGCTAGTGGTTTGTGTTTGCTTCTAATATTGTGCTTTAAAAGTTAGTTTGTACTAAAAAATTGTCTGGTCTAAGCTGGCATAGCTTTTTCATTTAAAGTTTAGCTTTCATGTTTTGGGTTTTTTTTAGAACCTGTACCAGAGGATTTTCCAGACCGATGCACTAAAAGGTAATTGCTACAGCGGATGCTTTGATGCACCTAAATGTTCAGACTCTTCTCTTTGGAGAGGTGCTTAAAAGAAAGGCCAGCACAAATAAGTCTCTGCTCATGTAGACACTTCTGTGGAGTTTCAGCTACCTGTGTCCTCACTAACTTTGATATTGGTGGAATTTGAAATTGGTCAGGGAAGAGTTTACCTTACAGATTTCTAGTTTGGCCTTGCAGCTGTAGGGAAGTCAATGTAAGAAAACTCAATGAAGGATTTTATGGAAGGAGAAATCCCTAAATAAGTTGCTTTTATGCAATTGCACTAATTCTGTCAGATTTCATTCAGTCACAGCAAGAGGGGTGTGCTCAGGTGGTCTGGCCAGGCTTGTCTGTGCAGTAGAGTGTGAAGGGTACCTGTTGTCAAGTCTTCATTAAGTCTGGCATCCTGTGCTTGTCCAGAGAAAAATCAGTTTTTGGGGAGGTCTTTTATGTTCTTTAGGAATCATCAGCTTACCTGGGGAGCAGCTTTTGCTTTGGAATCCTGCTGACTGTATACTATAATCTTGGGCCAGGTTACTGCCTGTTGATAGTGTTTCCTTACTCAGAATGCATCTGCCAGGAAGTAGAATGGTGTGTGTGTGTGCTGTGCTGGCAGCCTGTTGACACCCTCCTGTTGTTGGGTGCTGGGTTTTCTCTGACAAGTTGTCTATGGTGAGGTTTTATCACAGAGAAGGGTCTTCTATACTTGGCTTTGTCACAAAGCTGCTTTCAGCTCCTGACATAAAGCCCTGAGGAACATGAGTGTATTTCTCTGAACAGCATCATTTCTTACAACCCTTGTGCTTCTCCTTCCAGTCTTATATGCAGACATTTTCATTCATAACACGTATCAGTCTTACTGTTACAGATCTCTACAAAATTGATTCGGAATTTTCTTGTGAACCTAATTTCCCCTGCATCCTCCTTAAATGTGTTCTGTCCTAGAATGCTGAAGTGCTAACTATTTAGTGAATATCCTGTGGGTCTTAAATTGCAACAATCCTCAGGACAGATGTGTGACTTGATAAACTATCAAATAACTGTAAAGAGTATTAAGCAACTCCTTAACAATATTTTTTAAAATAAGATTTATCCCGTTTCACTCAACCTATATTTTCCTAGGATTTTCTTATTAATAGTTTTTTTTTAATGTTAGCATTCATTCAGAGTAGTTGTTCTTTTCTTTTTCTCCTCTTCTAGAAAGAGACCATCAAGTTGCTATTACAGTTCTTCAGCATTAAGCTTTTCAACTACGCTGGCAGGTAAAATATGACCTGAAGCAGTTGTACTAGCTGTGAGAACAGACTATTCTACCCACACTTAAATGATTGCACAGTATCTAAACCAGGCTTCTACTGTGTCGTTTGTCTTGCAGCACAGACTAAACTCAGTTGTGTCTAGAAGGGAAAGTGTAAATTGAAAAATCGTCCCAGCAAATAAGACTTGGTTCTAATTAATGTATTAATAGGAGAAAACAAAAACAACCAACCAGCTAGAGTCTCAGACCCTGCATTTTTCCATTTAATCACTCATGATGCTCAATGAAAATTGACATTTCTTATTTACCTTACCCAGGAACACAACTGTTTGTGTTATGCTCTTTACTTGAGCTTATTTCATGTCAGCTTCACAAATACATTGAGTCCCTGATGTAACTACAGTCCTGATCTGTGACTGATACAATTCTGTCTGTGGCCCCGGTACCACATAATTTCCCCCTGCTTAATTTGGAGTGTAATAGCATCAGAAGTTGCCACTGGTAAAGACTGCTGGGATTATGCAGGTCTCTGGTCCCACAGTGTTTACCCAGCTGTAAATAGCCAGGTGAACATTTTAATAAGCAGCCTTGTTTACGAAATGGGAGAGGAGTAAAGCAGTCCTGATGGTGGGGAGAAGGAGACGAGGTTTATATTGGAGGGAAGAACCGTGTTTACAAGAGTGGCTTCAGAATTATTCCTCTTTGGAAACCATCCTTGTAAGACATGGGGCAAAGAGTAGCTGTAGTGGTCTTTGTTTCAAAGTTAATTAATGTGTTGGAAATCTGTCACAGGAAAAAAACTCTGTAAAATAACAGCTGCAAGAGAGAGAACTCCAGACCTAAAATGTGGTATGCGCTGTTCTTCACCATTAGGACCGGAAAGCAAGGTGAAAGATTCTTAATAAATCAGCAAGGTTGTAGCACAAATGATTTCCTCCTTGTATGGGTGGAAAACTCCACCTAGAGGAATAGTAGTTCCTGCTATACTTGTAAAGTGTTTTTTGGAATGATTTGTGGGGCAGAGTCAAGATGTAGCTTGCCTCTCCCTCTCGAGAGAGCAATAATCATGATGTCCCCAAGCTCACTGTTTTTCAGACTGGCTGTGTCAGTGGTACTGAAATGGGTTGTGCAGAGCTTGACTATGACAGGGGGACTCTTTAGTGGCTATACCAGCCTTTTTTACCAGGCTATAGAGATTCACTTTGTAACACAAAATGTAATTGTTTTACTATTTAGCGTGATAATCGAACAGCTAAAGCCAAAAGGCTGAAGAAAAAAGAAAGCAGTTTTAATCCCTTTGAAGAAGGTTCATCATCGTTTAGGCAGCTTGATGCCCCAGAAAACATGTCAGCCAGATCAAAGGGGTTGACAGCAGAAGTTCTGCCAACCAGACCAACAGATGCTGTGGTGGTGAGTTTTGCCATTGTGCCCCACTGATTAACTCTGGTATGGGATGGAAATGGAGTTGTGAATCTTGATCGAAGTCACAATTAAATTAGAGAAGTGGCAGGAAGGCCACATCTGAAATGTCCATGCTGCAGTAAACTAATTCTTTGTCTTAATTTTGGAGAGCATAGGACCAAAAAATAACCCTGAATGACAGGAATTCAGTACTTAAATCTGAAGAACTGGTAGTAATTCTAAATGGAGTTCTTAAAGTCTTGTGTACTAGGAGAATACTGTAAGAGTAATAATAAACAGCAAAGACTTTGAAACTGATACTGAGTTCTTCTCTGTTTTTGTTTAGCGAATGACTTCCACCATGCTAATCATGGAGGAAAATAAAGTCCTAAAAAATCCTGGTAATGCTCAGCCTCTAGAGCTAGATGTGAGTTTCTATCTGATTTTTTTTTTTTTTTTTTTTGGAATGACTAAAACCATTGAAATCGTTCTTTGTGGCACATTCCATTTTTGCCTATATATATGTTACACTGCAAATTGCACAACAGACTGATAATTCTGGACACTTAAAAATCCAAACAACCCAAGCTAGGAATTTGTTTTATATTTTCACAAATGTAACGTAAAACCAGCACTAGTATCCTTACTTGCATAAACTCATCGATTCAAAATTGGTATTTAAATGCCAGTTTGAATTCCTTGGCTCTACAGGTAGTACAGTACTGCCACTTGTCTCTCCACACTTGAGCTAATGCATGCTAGATTAATAAATAGAGAACATCAGGGTCTTGTTGAATCCCTAAATAATTTTTATTTAAGCAATAGAATATCTTTTGCATAAGCCAACAAGCATTAGTCAACCTGAATTGTTGTGTTGTTTAACTGGGCAGTTAATTCCTGTGTATTTTGTATTTTGATGGAACTGTAGCTTAGCTTGTCGCCAGTGCGTAAAGCCTCACCTGGGGAAGACCTGTTCCTGAATACCACAGGTCCATTTGTTAACTCAGAAGAAATTGCTCCTGCATCTCTGAGCTCAGAAAAAGAAATTATTCCTCAAAGTCCAGAAGAAAAGAATATTTTAAAGGTTCTGATTTTATTGCACTTCTTAAATCCAGTTTTGTCATGCTAATTTCTACTGTACTGTATATTTACTCCTTACAGTATCAAAACTGCTAAAGAGAATGTTTAAAGCTTTGATGCTTTCTATCACCCTTTCCAATAGCATGTTGAGTGTACACAAGTAGTCTTAAATGTTTTCTAGTGACATGCCTTGAAATCTGCATGTAATCTCTAATTTCCCTAGAAGAAAGCTAAAAGAACATTTCTTCAGTGGCAATAGTTGTGCGAATGAAATGTCATTAATGTTTTCAGCCTCTGTGTGGCAGACGAGAAATCTGCTCCATCGTTAGAATGTCGCCAGACCCGAGGCCTTCCCGGCTCCAGCAAGTTCCAGTTCACTCGAAAAAGTTCTGCCTTCCCAAAGGAGTGCCTGAAGGTAAAGGGGTATAGATTTGGTTCTATACTCTATAGTACATATAGTATGTATATATATACTGTGCAGTTGCTAACTGGTTAGTTGAGTGTTTAAAGGTTGTTGGGCTTTTTCTTAGAGTCGGAATATTTGGAAAAATCACAAGGCTAAAAAGAGTGAAAGATGCAGAAAACTTCAGCTCTCTGGCTTAATAGTGTTCTTGTGCAACAGTACTTTATTAAAATTGCACTAACATTTTCTCCTCCAAGGATCTTTAGCATAGGAATTAATACAGTTATAGCCTACTTCAGAATTAAGGCCTTACTCTTATTCTGTGCTTTATTTCTAGGGTGAGTAAGCCTGAGCTGAACTTTGTTATTCACCACCACCCCTCCACCAAAGTAGTTCAAGTTATCAGTTTTTCTTCAAAAATTACCTGTTTCTTATAAGATTTCTGTTCTTTTCTCCTGAAACCCTCAACATGGGGTCAGCTCCTTTATTAACTTCCTAGGTTTTTGTTAAACAAAATGAGAACTGTGAACAAAACTGTCTCTTCACTTAACACAGAAGTAAAAGCCTCTCCCTTTCCTATTTCTCATGAAGTTTCTTGGTATACCACTGGATGGCACGTGTCTTCCAAAGTTTAAAGTAGTTCTTCTCCAAGTTTCCTGCAAGTTGTGTGTAATTTATTCTGTTTTAATTCAATACAGAGATACTGCATAAGTGTGGCAACTTTCAAAAATACTGCATACACAAAAATTTTCATTTGCACTCTCTTAGGTCCAAATGTCTTCCTACTTTATTACCAGTTATATACAGCATCTAGAATGCAGGGAAGTGTTTGTGTGTGTTTATGTATTAATTAATGACACTCATCTGATGCTTCTGTACAGATCAAAGAACTGGAATTGTGCTAGGTCATGTGCCCAGGCAAATTCTGGTAATACAGAATACAGGTTTTACTTGGTGGGCAAGTGAATCAGAAATCAGCAAGTAAATCAGAAATCAGCAAGTAGTGTTGTCAGAACAAAAGTTTAGTTTTCTTCTTTTCTAGAGGGTGCTGGTATCAGGAATTAGACCCCAATGTGGTGGGGGGTTTATGCTGGATGTTTTATTCTCTGCTCAAGGAGTCTTTCAGATGGTGCTGGTTTCCATTAGGAATGTACATATACTCAAAATTATTGTTCTCTTCTCACTGGTAAATGAGACCTGCAAGATCCAGATTCTTCCAGACAAATGCTAGCGTTGGATATATCTAGTGAACATCTGAACAGTTGGTCAGATCACTGAGCTTTCTTTTATACGTGAGAATGTACCACTTTATTGATAATTATTTATCACTTTTTTTTCTTCCAGATACTATAACAAGTACCAAAAATTGGATCTACTGTAAACAGAGATGAGATTTTTGGCTCTCAGCAGCAGTTAACAGAAGAAATGACTGTCTTGCTGCTGTGACAGGGTGGTAAAACAGAACTCCTAACTAGTAAATAACGGTTGTATGGTTTTTTGCATGTGTGTTGTTTGAAGTTTAGTATTACGTGTTTCAGTAAGCTAGTAAATACTCAAATACTTTATATTAAATTATTTTGTACAGCAGCTAGATCCTGTTGTGGGCACTATTCTGTAAGGATTCCATAATGATGATTCTTCAGTTTGTTTAGATTTTTAAAAAGTTTGAAGAACAGCAGACCAAATTCCTTTAATAGAATTACTTTTGGCTCTCTTTCTGCCAAGATTCCTAGTTTTCTCTAGTAGCATTAGCATCTAAAGATGGGACCTCTGTGTAAGTGTTAACATTGACTATGAAGGTCAATGATAACATGGAGACCTGGGAGTGGCCATGAAAGCATTCATGTACTCTGGGAGACCCCAAAGTCAATAGTATGCCACCATTAAACTCCTTGAATGCTTAGGTGTGCAGAACTTTGGAGGTACAGGACTGTGTGTTCTGCTGTAATTTGATTTCTGAGTATGACTACAGGTCATCTTCACCCCATCATTGCTGAGAATTGGCTCTTAATGGTCAGCACTGTCACCATTCTGGGCACATCCACTGCCCAGCCACTGCCATCTCAGAGTCCTTCCTGTTTCACCTCAGGTATTTTGTAATATCACATCTCTCAGTCATTGTTTCTTCTAGTGGCTTCAGACTTAGAGAAAGTAAATGCCTTACATGAACACAGTGGTGGGAAAAACCCTTTTATCGCTGAACTGTTTGAAGAGATGGATATTGACATTCTGGATTTTCAGGTTACTGCTCACACTGTGTCCACATAAGTCAAATTCCCAGTGCTTCCAGTTCAGATTGTGGATTGTTAAATTCATAAATGTTGTTCTTAATGTGCTGAATGTCTTGGAAAACACTGTCAAGAACAATTTTTTTCCACTTGAATTCATTGTACATTAAAGTAATTTGAACCCCTACAATGTTCTCACTACAATATTCTTTACTCGGACTTTATCTGGATGAAAAGGAAGTTTTTCAATGTTTCAAAATGCTAGTATGGCTTTCAAAAGTCTGAGTTTGTTTCTCGGTGTTATCACCCTGGAAAATAGTTCTGTATTTCCTAAAAGGGCATTAAAAGAAGACATACAAAATCCACAACTGTAATTTGACTGCTTTTGAAAATACCTGTGAAAGTTCAAACCCTGATCTTTTCCCCATTGCTCTGGGGTAGAAGGAAGTGCAAATAATTGCCGCTGGATTAGTCTGTGAACAAGGATTATATAAGCATTCTAAATGGCTCAAGGTTAAAAGTTATGCCATTAAGCTATTTTTCTTTAAGCATTAATAGAATGAGTTCTGCCAATAACTCCTTGGAGTCCTGTCGAGTATGCTTTTAATTATCAATATCCTTGTTCTTGCAAATACTGTCATTAGTAATTATGCAAGAATCTAGAGCCCCTAGGAGACAGAGGTGAGCTCCTTGATGTAGCTTTAAGCAAAATTTAAAGTTATGTATTTAGTAAGTTTACTTGAATAATCATCATAATGCTTATGATGATTATTCAAGTAAAAGATATGTTTATTGTAAGGGTATTCTGGAAGTTATAGGAAAACACACTTATTTTGCCCCAGGCCATTTGGTAGTGTTACACAAAGAGACTAATACTGGCAAACTAATTGGGAAGTACAAGAGAGGAAAACGTGGTCTGTAACTGTGGAATTGGCTGTAGCAGCCTGAACATTGCTGGGGTTTGCCTTTGTTTTTCTTGATGTGATGAGGCTGTATAGGAGGACAGAAATATCACGAACCACAATCTCTTGTCCTTCCCTTCAGTTATGAAAGCACTGCTTCTTATCATCTTTTGTCTGACTCTTAGAGAAAGTGTAATTAATTACCAGGCTAGCTCTTTGCCCCAGGGAAGGAAATTCATTTTGAGGCTGTAACAATCCCTACTCTTGTTCTGCTGTTCTCAAAGGAAAGGCATTTTCCCATAGTTTGGTTTTCAGCTGAAAAATTACTACATAAAATTTCATTCAGAGTGGAAACTGGCTCTTCCATATTGGTAGATAAAGGTTATGGGTCATGGCCAGTTAATGGGTAGGACTGAGGAGGTTATTTGTGCTGTGATTCAGGGGAAGAATCTGTTCAGTGTCAGCAGGGCTGCTTTGTCACATCTCAGACATGATGAAGTCTTAATGGCTTGAATGGAATTGCTTCCAGCGAGTCAGTCCATGCAAGAACTCTGATAATCTTTTATCAGCAGGAATTGTGCATGGCAGATGCATGTTGAGTAAATGTATTGTACATAAATTTGTAAGAGGTTTTTCATTAACACTGTTCAGTTATTCTTGTTATCTGAAGTGCACTTTTAGGAGACTTTGACTCCCAAGTACTCAGAGATGGTGGGAGATGTGTCTTGGACTGGAGCGCTACAAGGGGATGTGTTCAGGTCAGTGGAGGGTAAAGCCTTACATGCAGATGGTTCTGGTTTGGTTCATAATCTTTAGACACAGAAGAGATGACTGGGGCCAGACCAAAATATGCTGAATGTACACATAAGTTCACTTATATTTAAAGGGACTCCATCAGCTTGAATTGCAATGCACTTGAGCTTAGCTAAATCTTCATTGCTCTAAGTTGTGAAACTACTGAAAGCTGAGTTACGTATTCTGGCCAAAATACTATCATTTTGTTTTGTTCCCTGAGGACTTTTTATCTTTGAGACTGTATTTTTGTGCTCTTCTTGAAGCCAGGAGGCTTCCACGTGGTGAAAGGATATAAAGATTGGTCATGTATAAATCTGTGGCAGCTACGTGTGTCTTCCGTACAGATCAAGGGGGAAAAGATGCATCTAAACATGAGTTCCTGTTTTGCGTTAGAATTGTCTACGGCTTCTGGTAGATGGAAAACAAAGTTCCTACAGATGGGTGATTGTGAAGAATCATTCTGTAGATACGTTACACATGCGCTAAATTATGCCTTAAAGATAATAATGCTTAATTTAATCTTACATCATACGTTGTTTTAGTTTAATTCCATTTTCCAGGGAAAGCAGATGAGTCAGTCGGTTTTGTCAGTCCTTAATTAAACTTCCTAGCAGGGTTGTATCTGAACAGTGAGACATTGAAGGAGACTGTTTGGTGTTACCAGTGTTTCAGTTTCACTTAAGTGTTACTAATAAAGCGTTTTGTAAAAAAAGATGGATCCTTTTGATTTTAAAAAAACTATCATGCCTTTTTTTTTTTTTTTTTTTTTTGTTTTGGAATCAGTTGCTGGGCTTTATGTCCTAAATACTCTTTTGTGGCGGGATGTTTTACCTGTAATGATGGCTTCCTCTGCCATCAACTACACGCGTTCCACCTTCCCTGTAGGTTTTGACTCCAGTGCATATGATGCTGAGCGGTTCTGCTACAGCTGTGGGAGAATCGCTTTGTGTACCTGGAAGGAGAGCGGGAAGGAGCTGGGTTTTCGAGGTTTGGGGTAAAAGACGTCACCTTTCTCTGGTGCACCCATGCACGCAGAGTCCCGAAGGCGCTCGGTACAGCCACGAGAAGGATCTGATCGTGACCTCCTCTCGCCTTCCTGGGGCTCCTGCCTTTAACTTCCGTCCGAAGAAGGAAAACACAACAGCGGCGCGTTATCGCCACCCCCGGGGCATTCCTCGGCCCTGCCCCCGGCTGAGCCCCGCCGGGAGCGAGCGCTTTTCGCGCACACGCTGCGGCCGGAGGAGCCGCCGAGGCGGGTGAGAGGGAGGAACTCCCAACTCCCCCCAGGCTCGGCGCTTCCCGCTGGGTCTGCGGCGCTCCGCTCTTCACTTGGGGCCGCCCCACGGGGCCCGCCCCGCCCGCCGGCCGGCCCCCGCTCCCTCCGTCCCTCCCCTCGCTCCCTCCTCCCCTCCTGGCAGCGCCGGGTGACTAATTTCTGTCATATGACTGTGACACCGAATGGAGCGGGGCGGGCGGAACTAGCCGCGGCGAAGGGACGGCGCTGCGCGGAGCCCAGCGCCTCGGCGGCGGGGGCAGCGGCAGCGCCCCAAAATGCCGCCCACCCTCTTCCAGAAGCTCTTCAACAAGAAGCACGGCCTGATCTCCCCGGCCAGGGACGCCCGCGACGACTGTGTCTTCAGGTAACCGGGACGGGGTCGCGCTCCTCCCCTGCCCCAAACTTCTGCTCCGAGTTCCTCGCTCCCTCCGCCGCCCGGAGGACTCGGGGGCTGGCAGACCCTTCCCTGCCCCATCGGCAGCTCCTCGGCGACGCGCCCCGCTCCCCTCAGCCCCGGGGGATCNCCGCGGCTGCCTCCCCTTCCCCGGCGTGTGTGAGGCCCCGGTCCCCGCGGGCCCCTCCGGGGATGCTGCGGGCCGGGGGAGGGCGACAGGCGGGCGGGTCCCCAGGGAGCAGCCCCAGGAACGGGGAGAAAACGTGAAGTTTTGGCGAGGAGAGGAGTGGGGCTTGTAATGAAATTCGTCACGCTCTGACCGCCGCAGCAGCCCTGGATCTGCCGAACGGGGCCAAGCTCAGCGCGGGGAGCAGGGCAGGGGCCCCAGGGCAGCCCGAGGGGCCGGGTGGGCTCCACGGCCGGGCCGTGCCTGTGGGGGCCGGGGCGGGGAGAGGCGGCGTTCGGGTGCTCTGCGGGGCCTGGGGCTGCCCGGGTCTTCCGCGGGCTGGTTTGCTTGGAAACAGGTAGCTTTTGTGCTGTTCCTCGCGTGAATAATGGTCAGGCTCGAAAGCGATGCCGTGCCTGCGTCCTGGCAAAGAGAGAACCTCCAATATCGTTTTTAAAGTGTGGTTTGCCACCTGGATGGAAATAAAATTTGCTTCATTAGTGAGAGTTACAGGCTGCTTGAAGCATTTCTAACAGTGTGGTGAAGCTCTCCTCCCACCCGCTGCCTTGAAATTTACTGCCTGCAAATGATCAGCCCTTGGGTTGCTCTGTAAAGGGACATCTCTGACTGATGGGCTTAATTTTCTGTGGTGAGATACCCGTTTTAGCTGCAGTATTTAGCAGTTTAGATGGATAACAGTGTATTTGCAGTTATCTAATTACATTGATTTTCAAAAAAAAATTGATTGGACTATGAGTATTCAAGGAGTCAAGACATGTTCCTGGACATTACCCGGAGCTCACACAACTTTTGAAAACACTGATCCGTAACTGCTTTCACACCTCTCTGATATTCACTGTTTAGTGAATCCTTTTTTAAAATTATTTTTTCCAAGAAACAAAGTGTTTTGAAGATGTCAATGTCATCTTATTTTCCAAATAATCTTAATACTGGACCAGAGCCCTTGGTGGGGAAGGGAAGGGTACTAGGGCTGCTCTGTGTAATTGTAAGGCCTTTTGCCTTGCCTTAGTGATGGGATTGTCTAGAGACTGGTGGTTCATGCAACAACTGCAGTGCAGACCTGGGGCAGAAATGTGGGAATCGCACCTGTATTGAAAGGAGAGCAAGTACTTGGCAAGGTCTGTGCTTCCCTCGTCACCTGTATCATTCTGTGCCAAACTGGGTCTGAAATTTATAGTGCTGTTTCACTTTGTGATATGAATTGTCAACTGGTAACTGGTGAATTTGCAGTTGGATTTTTTTTGGTGGACCCACAGGTATAATTTGCAGGGAAAGGCTGATGAGGCTCTGGGGAGGGTGGGAGATCCAGCTCTGACTTAGGAAAACCAAGTAGTATTTTTGAAGATTAATACAGGTGCTCTCTAAGCACATTGCCTAATGGCTGCTTTCATTTTCCAAATGAGGCTAAGTTTGTAGCTAAGATCACAACTCGTTAGGATTATCAATTCCTGGTGAAACTTTCAGATAATACACAAAATAAGGACTGATATTTATGACAGCTGAGTCTTTGGAGACTGCAATTAAGCACTTTAGAGTTTAGAGTGTTGCTGGTTCCAGTGAACCTGAATGCAACAGCCTCATCAATTCCATTGGAGCAAGGTGATGTTCTATGGATCTATACATTATATCTGTTTACAGTCTAAATAACAGAGCATTTCCCAAATATTCTGAGCGCTGTTATTTCTGTCTGTCTTCATTTTGAAAATGCAGGTCTGTTTTTGAGAAGACTGTGTAGAACAACCATAAAAATGCATAAATTCTCTTATTATATTTTGTGAATAATATGTACTTGGAGAGAAGAACCCACTTACTCTGGCAATGGCATTACTATAGCAGAACACTTAAGGATGATTTTGCCACTCATTTTCTTTTACTATCAGTATATTTTACATTTCCATCAGGCTTATTGTGAAAATTCACCAGTTCTATTTATCTGACCTTACACTGTTTCAAAAATAAAACAATACTTTTCAGGGGAAACATTTTGTTTAGTTGTTGATTTGCTTGTGGTAGGGTTTAAATTTTAATTTTCTTTTTTTTTTTTATTTCCTGCCAAGAATCTCTCTGTGTGCTGTGGGTGTGTGAAATTTTGTGAACCTGAGTCTAGCCAGACTCTGTAAAACCCTTCAGGACTAGGTGCTGGAGAAGTTAAGAGGTTTAGTAATGAGAACAGTAAGTTGGCAACTGTAAAATATTTGCTGAGGTGCCAGTTTGCCATATGTGTATATATATATATGCAGTTTATTTTACGGAAGAAACTTTAGGAAATCACAGTAGATCCAATGCTTGTTAGTTTTTTAACTCTTCCATTTAATCCAGGGCAAATGGCAGACTTGGCCCTTAGACTGAAATCTCTACAGCTTGACATTCACATGATGAGCAAGAATATTCAAATTTTAGTGGTAAAATCTGTTTACAAGAAACACAGAAACACCTGCAAGTATTCTAGGAGGGAAAAGTTAAGCCCTTATATTCCAAGATGTAGAGTACCTGCTGTCTACTGCAAATAATACTCATGTGAGTGGATTTTCCCTGAGGGTAATTCTTACTATAAATAGGATCTCTTGGCCATATTGTAGCATCTGGCACAGACCGCTGCTGGTGACAGGAGAGCTCAGCCCAGGCTCGGGCTGTTACAGTTATTAGAAAAATAAAATTTCAGGTAAGCAGTTTTCTAGAATTTTATAATCAAAGTATTCCTATTGTAAAAATACATAAAGGTGTTCACATGAGCTGTAAGCTGTATGTATCTAAAATGGAGATACACTTCAAAATTGCAAATAAATGAACCCTGTTCCAGTAAGATGGAAATAATGTTACAAAAACTTCCTTAAATTAAGCAGAAGCAGCCATGCATTTCTGCTGTATATTGTATGGGCACAAAAAACATTCCCTGCACATTTAGATTACTGACTGCTACAGATAGTGATTTTCAGCTGCTGTGTCTTTCCTGGCTTTCCAGGGATCCTCCAGGGATCCTTTCCAGGGATCCTCCAGCCCTCTGGAGAAAAGGAAGCTGGTAAGTCACTGAAAACTTAAACCAGCTTTTTGTTCTTCAAAATGAGCTCAGTAGATTGAGCCTGAAGCTCAGTAAATTACCAAGAGGGCTAAGGCTTTCTGTCCTTGTCAGGAAGTGTGGGCAGTATTTCCAATGGTAAATACAGCTGCAAGGACTGCAGCAGGGTTTCTGCAGGAGAGTGTGTTGGGATCCTGGCTGGACTTGGGGCACTATGAGCATATGGCAGAGGGAGAGGGATTGTCTTGTAACACTGAACTATGGGACTTGTACATTTTGGGGCTCCATGTAGGAGGGAACTCAGTGGGGATTTTTTGCATCTCATGTATAAAGTTCAAATACTTGTTCCCTGCTGTCTCTAGACATCCTGCCTGCCTAGCTGGAGGATAGAGGGATTATTAATCAGGAGTTCTTTTTACACTACATCTCAATAAAAGCTTCAGTGTCTCTTTTTTTATTTTAATCTAGGGAACTCTAAAGAACCATCTCACCCCGAGGGGCATTCCACTGATGTTTGCAAACTCTGTTTTGCTCTTGTTAAAGTACCTGTTGTAGAGGTACAGCTGTGTGGTGATTGTTCAAGCTTGACAGAACCCCTTCCAGTTTCAAGTCTTACCAATGGTGTGGGGTATCTTTGGGCACATTCTTCCTTTAGGGCTTTGCTTTGGTTATCTAGGTATTTTTGAGAATGAGTGCTGTTTTTCAAGCTGGGAGATGCAGGAAAAAATAATTTCAAATGTTCTTTATGATAGAGAAAGCCATTTTTGGTTGTCCTGGATATGTGCTTTCTTGGGGTCTTCTAGTAATATTGCTGCTCCTATGGAGAGAATAGTTTGCCAGGTTCCTGAGATAGGACTGGCCTCAGGCTGACTGCAGAGTAGTGTTTCCTGAAATCTGTCTAGGCAAGCATTCCCCATCAGCCCAGACTCTTTCTGTTCTCTGTGGCAGTGACTTTAAATGGTATCCTGAGATTTGTTTCCTTTCACATAATTTTTGGCAGTGGCATTCATCAAGGGAATTACAATAAACCTAGAGTTGTAAATGGCTAGCTTGATACAAAGATGCTTCACGCGCCGGTTCTTCTGCAGAGCTATTGTTCTTGCACAGTAAAAATGGTACGTGCTTTCTTACAAAAGCATGATTGCTTCTTGAACCAGAGGCTAAATTCTTGAAATAAAGTGCAAAGAGAGTCAGAGACATTTATTAATATGTACCAGAGACTACTGCAGCTTTTTAAAGTGGAGGCTGGAGTACGGCGAAGGAGGAACATGAAAGTTGTCTTTACATTGGTATTTCCAGTCAAAAGTTTTACCCAGAGAACTTTTTTCTCAGGAGCAGGTAGCTTTGTGTACAGCTTGGCTGAGCCCAAGAAAGCGGATCTCTTGCCAAATTGTGTCAGTTCTTGGGAGCAATGCAGCCAGCACATTCCTGATCCTAGCAGTTCTGCACAAGGCTTTTTAAAGTTGCTCCTCAGCAGTGCATCAGGCCAGCCTGACCAAAACCTGTTGTTAATGAAACAGCATGTTTTGATGTTTGTTCATTTCTGGTATTCTGCGAGGTTTTTTGTCAATATTTGTAAAACTCCTGGAATTTCACCACCTCAAAGTCTTTCTTCCAAAAGAGCATTAGCTGGACCTCATTTTGTAATAGGTCCAGCTTTTTATCTTTTCCAGTTATCTGATGAATTTAAAAAGCTTTCGTGCCATAATTTTTAAGACTACTCAAATTCTTAAACATCTGACATGTTACTGTGCTTTTATTGAGCTAATTCCTGCCTTTTAATGTCCTTTTAAGTTTTGCTTTTTTATAAAAATCCATCTCTTCTGTAATCTCTGGAAGAGTATGGTTTTGGCTTTTTGGTTGCTTTCATTAGCTTGAGTGCACCAGGTTTTAATAAATACTTCACTTTGATTTATGCACAGTTTTCTCTATGATATGATGACTTTGGCTTGTGTTTTGAAATATATTGCTGTTTTCTAAAGTACTTCTTTTTGCCAAAATCTATTTTGCATTTCCTGTCATGTAAGTTTTATGTACCTTCCGGTGCTTAAGTCAATTTTCATCTTGGAAACCGAGACATACAAGCGACAGGATTCCACTGAGCACCTCTGGAGCTTGGAGATAGTTTTGTTAATTTCTTCTGAAAGGGCTGCTCTCCAAGCCTTCCTTGCCACCATTCTCTAGGTCTCCCAAGTGCTTCTTCAGATAGGAATGTGACGCTCCTAAAACACCCAGCATGTCCTTGAAAATTAGGTGCTAGCTCTGAATAAAGCAATGGTGGAAGCTGGGTCTGTATAGTGACTGAAGGAGCTGATAATCAGAGGGTTGGCAGTCCATCCAGTGATTATTTACTTATATCATCACCAGATCTGAAGAAATTAACTTGGATTGATATTCCCAGCATGCTAAGTGCATGTGAGTGCAGAGAAAGATGAAATAATTTGAAAACTTTTGGGTACTTGTGTCTGCCTGGCTTTGTGCCTTGGAAAGTTTTTCCCTGCCCTGATGGGACCTCTGCCTAGCCCTTACTTCACCTTGGCTTCTTCCCATCACCAGTGGAATGGGGAACGCGAATGGTGGAGTGAAAAAGCCCTCTGCTCATTTTTTCTCTCGTTTGTTAGAAGGAGGTAAAGCGCATTACAAAATGAGCTAACAGGTGAAGGGTCACCCTTATTGCCTTTCCTCCTGGCATATCCTGTAGTGGCTGGGAGCTCGTGGTGTCTTGAGATTTTGGCATCACGAGGCTGCCCTGCCCGCCCTGGCCATCACGAGGTCAGCGCTGTCAGTGCGCACTCGGCTTCCTCCCCGCCTGCGGCATCGCTTCCTCCCCGTGGGATGGCCTGGCTTGTCTGGGGATAGCTGCAGTCTCCTGCCTCACTGAGCAGCCCTTGGAACAGTCACTTTCTTGGTTCCCCTTCCTGCGTTTCAGCTCCTTCCTCTAAATTAGAAATCTTTTTCAGGAGAAGTTTGGGTGAGTGAATCATGTACATGTAGATATACTCGACCCGAAGTGCTTCACACTTGGGTTGCACTAGCAAGTGTTGTAAGAAGGTGTTTCTACAAACCCTTGGGTTCTGTTTCTTCCCTCTTCTACTCCAGGTGAGGTCACGAGGCATGAGGATGTACCAAGAGCATGGGGTGTATGTACCTGCTTGTGCGATGTCTTCTCCTTTCTGAAACAATTCCGCCATTTGTTTTCAGGTGACCGAGGAAGGGTTTACGTGTCTCATGTTACAAACCTTGCTGACTTGGGATGATCAGCTCATCTGGTTGACTGAGAGATTGTCCTTGTATTTTCAAAGGGCTTTATCCCTTGTTCTGTGTATGCTCTGTTATGTTTCGAGTTAGCGTGTGCTCATGGTGACAGCTTGGATGAATCCAAGCTTCTGTTCTGGAATAAACTGGACCAGTGTGACTTGGAGCTGCAACTTGTTTTGTAATTTTGGCTGAATGCTCTAGGTGACCACTTCAGCAGTGTGTTTTACAAGTGGAAAGTAATGCATGCAGTGGTTTCATGCTCAGTGGTTGTGGTCCCTCCCAGTGCTACATCTGGAGCTGGATGTCTGCAGGATCACATGTTTGTGAGTAACGTTAGGAAAAATGCAAAGCTCAGTTGCAGCAGCGAATCCACAGTGTGGTTGTGCTGGGCTTCCAGAATCGGCCAAGAGCAGGATTTGTCTCTGAGGACTTGAAAAATTTTGCGTTTGTGGTGTTAGATCGAGAACCTTAATCTGCAAAATATCTGTTGGAGTAAAAAAGCTATGGCCATTAAAAACAGAAAATAATTTTATTAATCAGTAATCGGTTAGCTAATGCACCAGCTGCTCCACCTTACAGTGAGTAGTAGCAGAATTCATATATGGGAAATATTCAAATATGGGAAATATATTTGCACAAAATTCATGTGATTCTGTTGTGCTTAATGTGACCATAAGCTCTACATTCAGTCATTAGTTTCTAACAATACCTGCCCAATACACACAATACAATTATGTTCTGCTTCATAGACATGTGACTAGTTATTATGTAGTCTTTGTATTGAAAAGGATTTATTTATTTTTACAACAATGCATGGTTAACAATGTTGCTTAGTGCTCAACCTAAGCTGTTACTTGTTGATTCTGCACATTTGTGTAAACAATCTTTTTCTTCTCTGAAACTGATAGCTTCTGGAGACACTATTATTCAGAACACAAAGCATTGCAGAGAAACTTGTTCAAACGTGAATTGCAGCATGAAATACTCCATGAACTACACATAGAGTATTAACAGTGCATGTGAGATGCATCTGCAAGTAAAATATGCTTGTAATAAAGTTTTTTGTCTTTCCTAATTTCATCGTTCTTATCAAGCAATTAAACCTTTGGACTTAAACAATTTGTCTGTATGTAAAAAAGTTTTATATTTAACAGTCTTGTCCGATGCTTTTGTGTTGATAATCAGGGTATCTTCCAGCTCTTGTATATTATCTGTCTTTGGAACTCTGGCTTTGAAAGAACCCATTTTGTACAGGTGAAGGATTCTGCAGTGCTGCCAGTGTCAGTAGCAGCAATCCTGGCTGTATGTACCCCCTGCCCACATCAACAACCCAACAGTGCCCAGTGGTTGGCTGTACCCAAGTGTGGATGTGCAACAGCCCCTGCTGACAGCAGTGAGCTTCAGGCATGGGAATGAACCATCACACACCACTGATCCTGCTCTGTTTCTCCAGAATCATTCCACAACATCCACTAGTTATTTTTGTCTAAAATGAGTAAAATACATCACAGAAACAGTCACATTTCCTTTATTCTGGGCACTGATCATGCCCTGCACATTCATGGTGTTTCATGCCCCTCCAGATCTGTGTGTGCCTCACTCTCGGTGCCCTTAAATGTTTTTTCCTTTGCTCCAGCTAAAATGACAGCAAAACATAAAATTTGTAATGGTACCAGAAACCTTCTACTCTTTCAGTTTGTGTGATATAGAGCTGAGAAGAAACAGGAGCCAAATTACAGTTCTCTTCCATCTGTTTTAGTTGATAAATGAAGAAACTTTGAGTGCAATTCAGCCCTGACTTTAGATCCTGGCCTTGTGCCTGTTTAAGCCAGAGCAGTATCTTCACCACAGTTCCTGTGTCATTTCTCACTCAAAGAGAGAGAAGGTAAATTGTTTGAGCATTGCCCAAAGGAACTGTTACTTTGCTATATGCCTTCTTATTTTGTTTTATTTTAGCCTCAGGAGCTATGGAAATGGTGGCTCACACATTGCAGTGCTTGGCCTTGCACTCCCCTCAGCAATTTCCAAACCTTTTGATTGATTTCTGTCGTGTCTGGTGGAGAATGTGAGAACAGAAGTTTGAGTGAGCCGAGTTTCTCTAACTTTAGTGAAAATGCTGTATGTGCTGTTGGGTGTCTCCTGCCTGTTAGGATCTGTGCAGCTCTGAGCTGGCTGCACTTTGTCCATTCCTGTTTCCAATGGCTTTGTCCCTGGGGACAGCCAGAGTATGGGCATGTTGGAGGAAGACGGTAGTCATGTGGTTTCATAGTTTGCAGGGAACAGTTGTAGTGTGACCTCAAGAAAGTCCAGTCCTAGACTACTGTGAATACCAGAATATCAAATCCTCTGTTGGCTAAATTATTTTGCTTTCTGATGAGTATTAAAGCATACACTGTCTGCTACATACCCAGGTTTCTCTTGTCTCATGCATGTCCAAGGTTAAAATCAGGCCTCCCAAGCCTGTGTGCTCAGCACTTAGTTTGTCATGTTTGTGGGTAATTATGGAACACTCCAGTCAGGCAGAAGGAAGCACATCACGTATGAGCAGTTCAGTGGGAAATGAATGAGATTCTTGTCGAGTATTTTTGCACTCTCCCCGCGCTGCCCCCATGAAGTCTTACCTAGAAAATGTTCTTGCCATTTGGAGAGTTGGCTGGATGGTTTGTTTACTCCTTTTTACGAAATTCGATAGCAGAAATTTGTAGTGAAAAACTGTGTTAGTTCAGGTGTTAATGAAGAATGGGTGCAGATGATAAGCTGTGTGGTTGGGTGTGCAGGGAACAGGCTGTGGAACTTGGTGGGAGCATGTGCTCCTTCTCAGAAGCTTGTTCTAGTTGAATGACATCATCTGAACATCTGAGAAGCTGCTAGGGAAGAAGTCTGCCAGAATTTTCTTGTTCCTACAGGAAAAATAACAGTATTACCCCTTAAGACAGAGTTAAAGAAATGCCTCAAATGTCAGGACAGTGAATTGGCTTACAGTACTAACTGAGTTTCTATTTAAAGGCAGCCCAAACTGACATAGAACTTAAATAGTCAGACAGAAAAAAGTGGTTGGTTTTTTCAGTTCTTAAATGTATTTCAGCTGCTGTGAGTTACTGGAAGTTACTCTACTTGCTCAATAGAAAAGGAAATTATTCTACTGACAGCATGGAGTCCTAAGAAGCTCTGAAAATGAACATGATGGTTTCTTAACTAGGTATATTTACTAGTCATACAAGAGATGCTAATTTTGAACTGCTGACCTCTTTTCTTTTTTTTTTTTTTTCCAAAACAGACATAATAAAAAAGGGTAGAAGTAAAAAAAAAAAAAAATCAAAGCTTGTTTACTTTTTTTTTGGGACTATAACAGTATTTTATCTTTGTATAAAGAAATATTTATCGCACTTTTTTCAGATAAGCAAAAATATCACTTTGTAATAAGACTAATTTATTTTACTTTCTTTAAATTTAGTAGGGGTTTTTTTCCATAGTATCTTTCCTGCAGTTATCAGCAAATAAATAATTTTGGTTAGCCTGAATATGTAGCTACTTTAAAATGTGTCATCAGATTTTCTTTTTCAATTGAAGCGTGCTCAGAAGCTGCTAGGTAGCTTGTGCTTGTGTGTTGTGTAAGGCTTTTTCTCACATTAGGGTCAGAAGATAGGACCAGGTATTATGGGCTTTTGTTTGTTTGTTTGGGATTTTGTTGGGTTTTTCCCCCACCTGGGTTTAGTATATGCTCATTTAAACACTGGTCATTTCTATTAGTAGCTATCAGGACAAATCAGCTGAATTGCACTCAGGAGGTGACATTAGTCTATGCCCACACTGGGGAAAAAACCCGTGCAAGATAATGTAAGATTCAGTAATGGCAATTGTTGTCATCTGTATTGATAGAAAAGACAGAGGAGAAGAAAATATAGAGGAAACGGGGAATTTGACAAGAAATTGGTTTTTATATAAAAATTAAACTAAAGAGAATCTTGAACAGCAAAGCAAATACCAAGTGGCCCAGTTCTGTGAAGTCCTCAGCATCCTCACTAGGGTTTGAAGGCTTTCAGTGCCAAAGCCTTGAGTTTTGCTGAAGGATATTCATGCTGGGAGGAAAGAGATCACAAGAGCAGGAAAGACCTCCCTGTTAGATGTGTGTCATGTACGTATATATTTGTCTGTGTCAGGCAAAATACACATATCTGTATATTTGAAAATATACCCAGCTGTCTTCATTTGCTGTCATGGCTCTGAGTGTGTGAGCACCTGTCTCAACTCACAGTAATCAGGATGCCACAAAGCAGAAACCTGCCTGCCTTGCTCAGCTGCTGTCTGTGAGAGAAGGACTTTGGTGTTTCCCCCAGGAGTGAGACAGGTAAATTCATTACCTGTGTGCACTGTGTAGACAAGCCTGAATTGCTGTAATGTAACACTGGGCAGACTTCTTTGCTTCCTAGATCAGAACCATTATGCTAAGATTTTTGTGATTTTGGGGGCTGATAGATGCTGTATAAATGTAAGCATTTTGGAGTTGCCCTGTGTTCAGAAGGTTAGAAAGGTTCACGTGCAAGTGCAGTTGGAAGCAGTTGTATGATGCTGCTGTGGTTACATACATACAATTTACAGGATATAGTGGTTTTGTGGGCATGGTGGTATTTGGCCAAAGGTTGGACTTGATGATCTTGGAGGACTTTTCCAGCCTTAGTGATACTGTGATTAATTTTGCTTGGGATTTTTTGTTCCTTTTAGTGTTCTTCCTCATTGTCACTGTCCCTGTTTGGTGCTCTGCTTTGGGAACTTGTATTTACTCACATGTACTCATACACAGAAGAAGAGAATTAAAGCCCATCTTGCTTTCCCTTCTATTCTTCTGCTCTCTTCTTAGTGTCTTCTGAGGCCTGCAGTGCTGCCTCTCCTCTCTGAAGGGTTCCTCTGGGTGTCCCTTCCTCCTCCTGCCACAAGCAGTGGCGTGCATCCTGTTTGGGGTTACTGTTGCGTCACACCGAGTGATGTGCATGAGCAGGAAAAGGGGAAAGGGAAACAAAAAGCAAAGGGAGCAATTATTTTGCCAACAGCTCCTTTAGAAAGATAAAGCAACCCAGTCCAAAATGTCCTGGTGGCATTGACAGCTATTGCTGTCCAGCCTGTGAGCCTTTCTTTCCTCTTGATGCACTGGAATAAATTGCTTTGTGTGTTGCTGTGGCTGGTCCACAGCAGGTTACCTGCAGCACTAGGCTTCTTTGGGTTCCACATTTAGAGGATGCTCATGTGGACAGACTGAAATCTGCTGGCAAGCTGTGGTGGCTGGGAGTGTCTGGAATTATGTTTGCATCAATTTGGTTACTACCAGCAAAGAGGGGTTTATTGAACATACACTGAATATACATATATATATCTTGATTAAGTACAGCCTCTCCCAGTAGAACAACGTAGGTTTTATCAAGTGATTCTGTTGATTCTGTCAGGCAGAGCTGGTTTGGACTGTGTGTTCCAGCTCAGTTCCTGATAAGAAAGGTGTGTGTTTGGAGTGAGTTTCAGTGCTGATACACAGGGAGGGCATGTTGAACTGAACCTGCAGTTTTCTTTTTCGCAGACAAATTTTAGCAGTAAGAAAAGCTCTGAGGCACGTAAGGGCTATGTTCAGCTGATGCTGGAAGCTGCCATGTATCTGTCATGTGGGGTTCTCAGTAATGCTTGACCAGTTCAGTCTTTCTGCTGTGGAAAATCCCTCTAGATGGATAGTTGTATTGAAGAGCTTGGGCAATGGCCAGTCCTACCCTGTATTTTCCATTCCTACCATTCTTGGAAACCCAAAACCGGGAGCATGCAGTGAGATTTAGAAAACTGAAGGGGATGACAGAAAGCCTGAAGGTACAGAGCTCCTTGCAGCAGTGAGCAAAGCACAGTGGAGCAAACCCAGTAGAGCACTTTGTTAAGCTTGGTTTAAAGGTTGAGCAGGCCTTAGCTGATAGCTGAATGTATTTTTACATGTTCTTCTGCTTTGGGGAACCAAAGCATTTAGGACCTCGCAGTTAAGGTGCATTTGCTTGAAGGTGCCAGGCTGCTCCAATATTCTGATAGTCTGTATTTTGTTTTCCAATATGAATGAAGTTGTGGCTTGTTCAAGCATCTAATTTTTATTTGTCCTCGTGTCCTTATGAGTTACATAAAAGTGAAGTCAACCAATGTCTTTAGTGTCTGCTCTATATAAATCTACCTGAAATAGTTTCAGGTCACCTTTACATGCTTAATTTGGAAAACAGTTGAGCAGCATGACTCTTGCCTTGGAGAATTAAGCAGTCTAGGCTCCTCACAGTAGTCTTGGGGCTCTTGCAATATCTGCACAAATCAAGATCTCATCCCTTCTGCAAGTTAAGTAAGAGCCTGTTTGACTCGTGGAGCCAGTAAAGGAGGGATGTACAGTGCATGGGTTGGAGCCAAGTTAGAAAACTCTTCCCTCGTGAAAAGCAGCTGTAGGATAGATCCAGTCCACCTAAATATTCAGTAGTGTTATTTGGCAGATCTATTAAATTATTCCTAATTGTTTCTGGTTCAGAGCCTGGCAATAGTTTTGAAATGCAGTGTACTTGACGTTTAGGGGTTTTGAGGGTTAACTAAAGGGATGGGTTAAAGTCTTCTGGGCTTATGGTAGCAGGTAACCACTCTGTGTGCAGAAAGATTGCAGAATTGGGCCACATCAGACATTTGAAGGTGTTGGAGAATGCTTAGATGGCAAGTGACCAACACTTGTGTCAGGCAGTTGTTGATTCCTGGGGAGTATCTATCATTAGGACTTGTGGGATGTTGATATTAATGAACATCACATAGGGACAGGGCAGCCTGGGATTTCATTCCATAGATATGAATTTCTTATACTTGCTTGTATAATCATCCTCTGTCTATAGTTTGCAGTTGTTCCTGTGTAACTGAGATGGGTTTTGGTGAAAGCTGATGGGGGCAATAAGGCTGAGTCAGCACTGTGCTTAGGCATGTGCTGTAAGTCTGGAAGTAGTTTGCCTGCTCCCAATGAACCTGCTGATGTGCTTAGCACTAGGCATGTGTTTTAAATAAGTTGTAAAATCTACACAAATGAGGAGAATGAGACTACGAGCACACAGTGTTTAAAATTGAAGGTTTGGGGGGTTGTATTCTTCAGGAAAAAAAGCTTTTGGAATGTAATGCATTTCAGTGACATACTAAGCTTAAATGTCATCTGCATCAGAAAAATGGTCATCATCTATTAGTTTTATGTGACTGTCTTGATAAATGACCTGGTGACATAGCAAGCTGAAGTTCACTGTAGTCCTCTACAACCCCAGGCTTTTGGCTGAGAGCAGCACCTTGGGATTATCCCTACATCAGACCTTGTTTGAACTGAGTACATATAAATAATTGCCCACCAGCTTTTCCTATTACAAACATACAGTTTGTGAAATTGGTTTACCATGTCCTGAAAATTTCTTTGGTATTTTTAAAGCCTGTTGCTATGGGAACCGGACCCCATAACAGAAAAGCTTTTTGGTGCTAAGGAGGCCAAGAAATTCACTTAACAACAGGAATAAAGCCACAGAAAAATAGCTTATATTCTTTTTCCAAAAGCAAACAAACAAACCCCAGAAGAAACCCTGATATCCTGAAGCAGCTTGGACCCGGATTACCAGATGGAAGGGGACACTCTGCTCTCAGGGCTTCAGAGCCTGGCCAGGGAGCTCACCCTGAGGACACATGCACTGGTCCTGGCTCTTACAGGCAAGAATAATCAGGGAATTCACAAGCATCTTTCTCTGAAATAATTCATATGTCTCTTTTTACTTTTTTTTTTTTTCAATATGGAAAGGTTGAAATGATGTGATGGATTGGTTTATGGGCAAGAAAACACAAGTTTTGCTTCTCAGAACTGGATGTCCCCTTTGTGCTTTGCTAATACAGAAACTGGCAGAACAGGCATTACTTTGACGTTGGGGCTTGCAGCCCTGTTTCCTTGTGTCTCATGACTGAGTGAATCAACACCTAATTAAAGTCACATGAGGGACAGAGTAAAATGCTGTTCAGGCACTGATCCCTGTGAATCTTTGCAGAATAACTACTTACCTCTGTCTTCCTCTTTTTCCAAGCAATCCTGAGCAGCTGTGGCTCTGCCTTTTTTCTTCTCTTTTTTTTATTTTTGGTGGTTTTTTTTGGTTTTTTTGGTTTTTTTTTTTGTTTCCCAGAGAAAAGAATAGCACGTAGACCTCAGCTAAAGCAATGCTGCCTATGCAGATAAATGAGATCTGGGGTAGGGGGAAGGAAGACCAGGGAGTTCTCAACATAATCTTGAGGAATTGGAATGGTTTGCGTTCATGCTGGGGATGATTTAGCTGAAAGCCTGAAAGTATAGTCCTTGTGCATTTGACACTCCTGGAAATTTAACTGAGAATGTGAACATTGGGCAAGGAAGTTGGGAGTGATCTGTGGGCTTTTTTGGTATTTTTAATATTAGCTGTAATTTTACCACTTGTGGCTCGTTATGAAGGTCCATAACAATTGCTTTCCATCTCTGAGTGACAAATACTTGTGTGGAGATTTATTAGGCTCTCAATTATCACTCGGTCACAAGCACAGCCACCTTAATCAATTGCAGGACCATGGCTTACAGCCAAGGAATGCTCCAAGCCCCATGCTGCCTTGCCTGCACTGGATGACTTTCACCACCAAGGCTGTATTTTTTCCCCTTATAAAACTCACAAAACAAGTATTGCAGGATGTTTTAATCAGCATAAGCAGATGTCTCCCTGCGCCCCGGCGCAGCAGAGGCTCGTGGGTCGCGTGCCGGGCCGTGCAGCAGGTGCAGTGTCTGCAGCCAGAGGTTTGGTGGCTGCCATGTGCTGCCACTGCAGGTACCAGGGGTTTGGGCACTCCATGGAGTGGCATTTCCAGGTTGGGGGTATCCTGGCTGCCTGCAGCCGGGTCAGAGGGTTTCAAAGTGGAAAAAGCAGGCTCTGGGCAGATGCCCTGGCAGGGACCCACTATATCCTGGCACCCTTAGCACAGCATCACCCACCCTGGTACAGCTCACAGGTTAAAAAGCATGACATTAAAAAATTGCAGCTGTTTACATTCTAGTCTTTTAGCCTTTAAAAATGTATTTATTTTTAGATGTATCTGTCTGATAAAAAAAAACTTATTTGGATGTGTTTGCTTGTTGCAAGAATCAGCTGATATGTCAGGCATAGATAGAGCATGCTGGCAGTTTGGTTATGCACCTTGCAGCTTTTCTTTTAATGTCTCCTGAAGTAATATATTGAAAATCTCAATTTTCAGTGGTGCAAAAAGAATAAAACTGCCATAGTCCTTATGGTTCCTGAGAAGTGCTTGAAAATAAAAGCCTTAAAGACACTCTAAGCCGAAGATAAATACAGGCAATTCAATATTTGTCTATTAAAAACTTGAAAATGTTAGGAGTATTCAGCCAAAGTACCCTTATTCCATCAGGAATCTTTCAAGGGTTTATTACTATTGTTAATATTAGCATTGATAACAGTAGTGGAGCCTTAGTGATTCCTCTAAGATGTCTTCATTTTCATGACAAGAGAGGTCTTGCAGTCAACCTTGACTCTTGTTTGTTTTTTCTCTTCATTGTCTCATCTATTGATATTCACAGTTTCCAAAGTAAAAAGCATCAATTCACCATTAAGTTCCCTAAGCAAACTTTGCAGTTGATAAATCCGAGCTTGTGAGCTTGATTTTGTTCTGTCAAGTTAGTTTTGGTTGTGGATTTAAGGATTGTTGAACCTCTCGCGACATCTCCAGAACTACACAGCATAAAGGAGGGAACACAGACTGCCCCCCTTTACCTCCTCTGCTGCATTACATAACTCTGGGTGATTTTAGGAGAGTCTTTATTTCCTACAACTATGCTATTTCCAACTACGTTCATCAAAAGCAATTTGTATTGGAACTTTTTTCTCCCCAACTTTTCATTAAACGCACACAACACTGAGCTATTTGCACTTCATTTTCAATAGCTACAGCAGAAGAGTCTGCTCTGCACACCCAAGTGTGCACAATAAAATAACTGTTTGACAGGGGGAAAATGCCCTGTTGTCTTGCAGTACCAGTTGGTATTATGGAGGTTTGTTTGGTGTCTTATAGTAGATTGCAACTGGAAATGCGATACAAAATGAACACCAGTGTTTCAGTAGTCTAACCATGCATCGAGATTTTTACTTTGATAGTTATTTTTATTTTCAGCATTTTGATCATGACGCTAAAAAATTACAGCAGTGGATAGTCAATCTGCTGAGGTCTCCATGTTCTTAAAAGAGAGATAATTGTTTCATGTCTTACCCTCCAAGAATGCTCATGGGCAGATCTGTAGTTGCTGATGCTCCTTTACAATGCTGGTAGAGACAGTTTATTCCAGTCATGAGACCTTGTGCTGGTAGTGAGAATCCTGTGTATGGAGAGTTTATAAACGTGTTGATTTTTTTTTTTTAATCTCATATCAAAAGCACTTTTTTCAGCATTTAACAATCTGGTTTTCTTTAAAGAATAGAGGGCCCAGGTTTTGCAATTCCTGACCACTGTTTGCAGTGATTTTTCTTATTGTTTGGGCTCTTGCTGACCTTTGACTGGGCTTATGTTTGTGTATGTGCTCCAAGTATATATGGAAGGTTCATGCTTTAACATCTCCACTCTTCCTCTCCAGCAGTGAGAATTTTTTTTTTTTTGCTGGGATACAAAAATGCAGAGAAAGCACATCTGTTTAGAAGTCTAGCTCAGTGGTAATCCTAGTGAGACAAGTATTTTGTAGATAAATGGTATCCAAGTATTTCTCATCAGATTTCAAATAAAATCCTAATTGGTTTTCTCTCTTTTCGTCTAGTGTGGCTTCCAGCTCCCACCTTTGTGCATTACTAAGCAATAAGTATTTCTTGGCTCACTCGCTAGCTCTTTGTTGTGTGCATTTACAACATGTGTGAAGGAAGCCTTCCTTTAGAAGAAAGACTGAAAAAACTTGTTAAGGCAGTGAAGAACAAAAATTAATTATTTCATTACTCTTTAGCCTGTGGTTGGAGCAAACTCTGTTGTCTGCTTGGTTTAAAATCAGATGATTTATACCCAAAAGGTGCATATGAGCCTTTGCATTAGTTTTAAGTGTTTTCAGAAATGCCTTTGTCTACAGTGAAGAAAGTGGTTATTTTTGGTTCTGTTTGGTTTTGAGGGTTGTTTTGGCTTCTGTGTGTTCAAGAAGATGCCCCAGCCCCAGTTGGGCATGGGGGTCTGCAGAGGGTCCATTGGCTCTGGGCTGCTGGATGTGGTTGAACACCATCACCCACATCTTTCCCATCAGCAGCTGGGTGGATGTGCATGGGTACTGAAATATCTCCCTGGCAGGAGATGGGCTATTGCAGGAGATTTTGATAACTTCTTTTTTTTTGAACTTGAGTGTTTTTCTGAAGCAGGGTAATATTACCAGCTTTGTTTTTCAAGCTCGAATTTTAGACACAAATAAAAGGAAAGCCTTCACCCTTTCAAAGAGAGGCCTGGTTATACACCTAGAGAAGAGGATGGTGCATATCTCATGTTAAAGATGCTCCAGTGTTTTCTTGGATATGGGAGTGGTGACAGTGTGTATAAACAAACATTGAATATCTGAATTCCTTCCTCAAGCAATAAATATTCACTGATCTGGCTGTAGCACTGTTTACTCTCTGTACAATTTGAGTCTGTCTCTATTTGCAGAAAAATTCCTTCCAGTATTTTTCCTGGTCAGTTGTTGGATGAAGGCTGGGTCAGCTTTCAAAGCACTTCTTTTAATACGCATCAGGTTACCCTGAGGCAAAATGGAAACCTTAGATGTTACTCCTGTAAATAAATGTTTACATAATACCAGGCACTTCTCAGCATTGCATGTCTAAGAAAAAAAGGTCACTTTTGACATCAGTAACCTTTAGAGAGTGGTGCCTTTGTCACACAGGTAAAGGAAGTTACTGTGCACTGCACGTTCCTTCACTGGATCAAGAAGGTAGCTAGGAGTGGTCAGATGTTACTGCTTTTGTCCCCTAAAGCTTGGCACTTTAAGCTTTAAAGGCAAGATTTGGGCTTAAGGCATGGGTCCTGTAACCAGCACATGCTCAGTTTTACTCATGTAATTCCATTGAATTCCCTGGCGCTAGTCATATGAAAATCCAAGTCTGTAATGTATGTGTTTGTGGCATCAGGGCCTCAGTTCTTCATTTCTAAATGAGAAACTTCCTGTAAAGCATGGTAACAAAAGATAATGGTTTTATCTCTCTTTAGTTTTGCTGCTTTTGTGTCAAAACACTTGTCCATCACCAAACATAAAAATATTACCATCCTATAAAACAGCAACAAAACCATTGTAGTGGTGAGAGATGAAGGATTTCTCCCTGAACTTAACCCGTGAGATGTGTAGCAGAACAGGCAGCTTTGTGTTCTGCTTTGGAATCCATTCCAGAGGACAAGCAACATCTGTCCTCTTGGGATTGTGTGGTCTTGGAACTAAAGTCCATGAACAGGTGCACCAGTTCAGCCACTGTGATACAGGGGAGCCATCAATAGCATTGGGTTGTGGGATGGAGTGGAACAGGAGATCCTGATGATAAATCTATTTTTGCTGCTTATGTATTTAAAATATTGGCAAAACTTATAGGTTTTCAGACACAGGGGGGAAAAATAAAGTAGGAACTATGATGCTGTAGCCTTCTGCCTTCATGTATTACTTGAGTTTTATCCTAAGATCATAAAGAATTAATAGTACGAGTGATTAGCCCCACCAATGTCTGTGACAAGACTAGATGGCTTTTAATGTGCATTGCATTTTTGAACGCCCAATTCCTTCTTCACTTCCCTGTCTATCTGTCTTGTTCCTCCCCCACAGTTTAGAGATAAAAGTCTGTTAAATAGTTCTTTGCTATTTAATGTTTGTTAAAACGCGCTTTGCTGCTGTGATGTCTGGGTCCCCTTCCTGGCATGACCCGGGTTACCGCCGGAGCCCAATCAGAGACCCTTGTTGACAGCCGCCCGGCTCGCTCGGGTTTTCTTTCAGCGCATTATTTTGCGTGTTTAATTTTTTCCCCATCTGTGGCCATCCAATTGTCTGGCATATGCCCGCTTCTTCCCGTGTAATATTCATGAGCCCTCGCGGAGCACACAGAGCGCCCTTTGTTCGGAGCGGGGAGGGGGAGCGGCACCGGCCGGGATGCGGGAGTCGCGCCGCAGAGGCAGCGGCGAGCGGGGCCGGCCGGGGGCTCCTCGCTCCCC
>VZRH01003113.1:548337-571387 GCA_013397555.1 Urocynchramus pylzowi
GGCAGCGCGGTGCGGACAGCAGGCGGGTGGATGGCACTGACGGGTCCGGGCCGGCGCTGCCGCGGCAGCGCTTGGCTTCCCCCTGAATTACACTGATCTTCTCTGCAGCAAGCCCTGGAAGAGACGAAGGAGCGGAGAAGACGGGCGCTCTTCCCTCGAGCAGAAATCCCAGGCTGTGCAGAACTGTGGGGCAGGATTTGGGTTATGAAACTCGGGGCAGCGCAAACGCAGCCGGGTGCAAACCCCGACACTGCTGTCCTTAAGGTGCTTTCTGTGCTCCTGTTGCTAGGATTAAGGCTTTGCATTGCAGCATGGAGAGTCTTTTGTTTGAGTTAAATTCAGACCTCTTGATATGTCACCTGACAGTCTTGTGGTTTTGGATGAATATGGCTCATTGCTATTATTAACCTGAGTTGGCAGCCAGGCACAACAGGAGTTTATAGGGATTTTGAAAAGTGGAACTGCTCGGGGGACAAAGATGCTTCCCAGGTATGGTCACTGCACAGTTCTTGAGATAATTTTAATTATTTGAAAGCTTATTATTTTCCCCTGTGATGAAAATACTTCTTTTCCAGAGATGTGAATCTTCTAGAGATTTATTTTTTTATGATTCTTACTATAATTTTATGTTAAAGGACACAAATTTTTTTGCCTGAATTGATTCTATCTTGTAACTTTGCAAAGGGAAGTGCAGTCTGCTTGAATAATGTAATTTTGTTCAGTGCTAGTGAATTTAACTGAGAGGAGCTGTGTCTCATTTGTGTGTAGTTTTAATTAAAACATATTTCAAGAGAGCATGAAACTTGTGTGTGTGTGTGTGCACATATTTGCATGCATACATGTACCTAAATCAGCTAAAACGTGAACAGGTACTTTTTGAAATGGCATAAGTGGTCCCAAAATATTTTATGAAATTATTAACAGTAATTGTATATTCTGCAGGGTGTGTGAACTGCAAAGTTATTCAACATACTACACAGCTTTAACAAAACCTTCCCACCAATTTATTTTCAGTATAACACTCCAGATTATGATTACTGTGTTGACTAGGCTGTACCTAACCTGTCAGTGTTACGTCTTTTTGCTTGTCGAAAAGCATCTGGCTCATGTATTAGACTTTAGAGTATAAATTAGGTATCTTAATGAGAGTCAAGTGACTCTCATTAGAAGGGAGAAAAAAATGAAACAAACTAAAGTCAGCTTTATATACAGATAAAGAATTGGACAGAGCCAAGGAGCTTGGCAGGCAGTTCAAGTTCAGGTCCAAGTTTGTTATACCTGAGAAATACCTGGCTGGTGTACTTTGTTCCTGGTGTACAATATGTACTTACTATAAGCAGCACAAGTTTCCTGGCGCTCAAGAAGTGCATCTATTCCAGGTGAGGATTGCTAAGCTGGTAAATAATGACACTGACTTAGAGATGGAGCAGGGAGCTGACCTCCACAGTGCTGCACTGCCTGTGGACATGTCACCCTCTTTCAGGAGATGAAAAGTAGGGGGCTTGGATTTATTTTTTTGTATTTTAAAGAAGCATTATTTCCATGGGATAAACCCAAAACATGTCACCACTGCAAGCAGTCAAGGGTGCTTGTCCCTGAGATGATCCACCATCTGTCTATTCTTCCATGCTACCCAGAACCCAGGTCCTGTGACTTCTGTGAAACCCCAGCTGAGGTCACCGTGGCAGAGGGCAGAGTCACCCGGGGCTCTGGGTGAGCTCCTTCGCAATCCAGCCTCGAGGGCTCCCTGCCTGCCCTCGCCGAGGCACCAACGCTGGTTTTCTGTGCAGAATCAGCAAGTGCTCACCACCACAGTCACACAGCCCTGACATGACCTCAGCTCTTGTAAAGACAAATGTCTTGCAAAATTTTTTCTAAGTATAGGCCCCGTAGTTTCTCTACTTTAGGGAACTTTCTTTCTCCTTGCAGCCTTATGGTTGTGTTATGTCACCAGCACTTAAACGGAATCTCTCTCTTGAAATGCCAGCTTTGCAAATCAGCCATGCAGCCTGGATCATCCTTGTCTTGTGAATCCTGAGAAAGTTATTTTGTGTTTCAGGTGCTGTTGTTAAAAGAGATAAATAACCTGCCCATGCCTCTAAGAGGAGATGGTCTTCTAAAGCTGCAAGCATCATTCATATACATTACAGTTCTGTTTTCATTGTTTCCAAATTAGTTGTGATCTTTCAGAATGGTCTGTGCAGCTGTTTTGTGCAATAATGGTCAAATAATAAATGAATTACTGAAATGCAGTAAGAAGGTATTAAAGTATATACAAAACCCTCTCCATTAATCCTATATATTCAACTTTTGTTGTATTTTCTCAAAGCCAAAAGAAAAAAGAATCTAATAACAGATAATAGAAATCTGCAGAGCATTTGGGCAGGAGAAGGGAATTCCTGGTTGGAAAAGGCATCTCAGGGCTGAGAGGAGTATGATAGGATAGTTGGACTAGGCAAGGACCATTTTCCTTCTGGACTTGATCACCTTTCCCTGTAGCAAAGTAACTGCAGGATCCTATATACTGGGCTGTATAGGTACAGGTGAGTGTGCTTTGATGTGGCTGTACATCTCTATGGAACGTGGGGATAATCTGAAATCCCAATGCACTCAGTGGAACAGTCTCGTATTTACAATGTTCGCTCTTCATAACAGATGCAGCCTCTGTCAAAAGCTTGTGTAGTAGAAGTTGGCTGTGTCTAAGCACCCTGCAACAGGGATAATACCTGGAGAATCATCTGCAGGTGCTGGAGATAAGCTCTGGAATCCCTGTGCCTCTGTTCTGATGCTCACCTAGCAGGAGTGAAGGAAGATGTTTCCTTCTGCCAGAGCCTGAGCAAGGTGGGCCCGTCTGCTCTGCCGGGCTGCTCCTGTCACCCTTTAAAAAGGTGCTAACATGTAAACCATGCAGAACAGATAAGCTGGCATAAACTATAAATATCATTTGCGTAGATGCATGTAAAAATAGTTCCAAGTGATTCATCACCAGGCAATTTTTATAACTATGGGTAACATGATGTAGGAAAACAATAGTTTGACTGATAGTTTCAACTTACTTTTTACATGTTTAGTCCTATTCTGGTTTTGAGCAGCCTTACTTTTTAGAAAACTCTTTTTCAATTCCTACCTGCTTAATATCTTGATCTTTTTGCTTCAGTTGCTTTACTTTAAGATTTCTAAAGTATCTGTTTTTATTAAAAAGTAACCAGATACTATCTAAGCCATGTTAATATAAACAGTTTTAAAAGTAGTCTCAGCCAGGAGGGAAGATAATACTAAGCTAAACCTTTAATGTAATGAAGAAGTGTTGTTCATGTTTTAGGTGGGAATGAGGATGAAGGAATGTACTGGGATTCAATTACAGGGGAAAATTTTAATTGTTGGAGTGGTAACGAAGGATTTATGTGTCAGTTGTGTCATCTATTAAAACTTGCATCGAGTGAAATAATACCGATTTACAGGCATTCAGTTCTTGCTGAGAAATGTTGATGGTGGTAATAAACTCCAGGAACACAAGAAAATTCATCCTTAGAGAGCAGTTGGAATTCCGGATTGCTATGAATCTCCATAGTAGAGGTGTCAGGAAGCATGAAATGGATTTGTGAATGTAAGCTACAGGTAATATTCCTGGTGACTGAAGGTGAAAAAGGCAGAAAAGCGGAAAGGACAAAAAATTGTTGCTAGTTTTTGATAATTCCGTCATTAATCATATAAAATTTTCCCTTTTTCTCCCAAATATTTCCTTTTCTTTTGCACTCTGTACTTGTGTGAGTGTCTGTGCAGGGGCATTGGATCAGATGCCCTCCAGAAGACCCTTCCAACCTCAACCAGTCTGTCATGGTGTGAGAGCTGGGTTTTGTTTCTGAAATGCCCCATACAGCATTTATACATCAACAGATTTCCACTCCATATAGGTGTTATTGAACATCTCATTCTAGAGAAATCCCCACTTGTGTAGTGGAGATCTCCACAGGAGCAGTGTCCTGCTCAGAAGGAATTTGTCACCAATTTTTCTCTTGCTCCATTCCTGAACTCACAGCACTATGTGGCAAAGTCACAAACACTTTTACTGGTGAAAGGTATTTGGGGTTTTTTTTGATGGTAGTTCTTCTGTGTTTTTTTGCCCTGGGTTAATTTTGGGGTTTTTCTTTAGATCTAATAAGTTTCAAGGAAAGATCAAAGAGTGGCAGATAGGTCATGCAGAAAAAAGTCCTCATTAAGAAGCTGTCATTTCCAGAGCAGTGTGGGAAATGGAGACTCACCTTTCATTATCATTGCTAGAACATTTCATTCTATGTCTCCTGGTTTTCCTGTAGGAATCTCAAGAAAACATCAGTTAAATGTCAAAGTTAGTTTCCATTTATAAACAGAACTAATTATATTCAGAAGATCTAGGTCAGTTTTCATCTGCCTGAAGAGGAGCGCTGGAGTGCTGCCCTGTTATGTTTGTTTTGAGAATGCCTCTTGCATGCAGGAATTTTATGTTTCTGGGGATAATCTATTCAGATATCAAGCTTAATGGTATTTTAAATCTGCTAACAACAAAAGCAAAGCTCTGTGTCCTGCTTCCCCCTCACTGGTGGGGGTGAGTTGGAGGTGCCAGGCTGCCTTCTGTTTACTGTCTGTCTGAATGAACTTTCCCCCAGCTCTCTGAAAGGCTCTTCTGGTTTGGGAAGTGGCCTGCTATTGCCAGGGAATGTTTTTGCAAGGCTGAAATGTGCTTAAGGATGCTATTATGTAACAGAGATAGCGCTTCTTTGGAATTATCACAAATTATGATGGATAATAGCTACTAAATGCTTGTCTAGAGAAAGTTAAAATGTCATGTGAAGAAGCTGAGAAGTAAACAAGCTCTTGTTACTTTCATCAAATATGTTTCTGAATACAGCAAGGGTTTTATATTTAGCTTTCTCTCCTCTTAGGGTGTAATCTGCTCTTGGAGCTTTTTATAAGTAGACTTTCCTAAGATCTGGAACAGCTACTGCCTTCTTTGCCAGTAATTTCAAAGTTAAATATCAGAAGTACTAGGTAATGGAAGACACGCTTTTGTCTGAGTGTGAAGGAAATTCAAACGCATTGCAAGGGTGGAGCAAGCAAAAGCACCCTTTTGGCAAGCAAGTCATTGTTATTGTCACACAGTTTCTTTATAGGAGTCACAGTGGTCTATCTGGAAAAAAATGTTTGTTTCTGGACTTCCACTGATTTCACTTTAATATAAGGAGGCTGTTCTCCCAGGAAGCCAGTTTATCCAGTGGTCCTCCTCACTTCTAGCCAAAGTCATGCTCTTAGCAGTTACCATCCCCACACTTTTTGTGCCTCTCAGTTGGTAACACCCCAGGCATGTGTCAAACCAGGGGCTTTGATTTCTTACATTTTTTGAAATGCAACATGGGGTTTAATTAGGAGAGTTTCCAGTAAGTGTAAGCTTGGCTCTGACTTTGTCACTTGGGTTTTGGTGCAGAATTTGCTCAGTTTGGTGTCTGCACTTCATGTGGGCATTTCATGCTGGGGCAACACTTGGCTTTAGGTGCCCGTATGAGAGGGTGTGTGGCTCCTTGCCCCCAGATCTAGACATGAAGTTATTTCAGCTCAAGTTGCTCAAGGTTTTCTTTCTTGTAGTAAGTTGATTTTGACATTTGTTGCACACCATCTTCTCTGCAGCTTCTCTTTTTCTGAAACTCTTCTTGCTAAATGGTGGGGATGGGCAGATTAGGAAATAGATTCCATCTCAGGAGAATGTGTAACTGTATGTCTTGATGCTTAGTTTCACCTCATTGGGACTACACTAGCTGTAAAACTTGTGTACCAATACTGAGCAGCCTTAAAAGCTTCTGATAGGTGATGATGGCTTTGGTGATCAAATGGATTTTCTTCTTGGGGTGCTGAGTTAGAGAAGAGGAAATTTTACTGCTGTCTTGGAGTCTAACATGCCAGGTTTAACCATGTTATGGGTGTCTTTTTGCTGAAATACATGTACAGCTTCTTGCAAATTGGGAATCTGTATCCTTCATTAATGGCTGGAAAGTTCCAGTGCCTTGTTTGTGGCTTCTTGAAGTTCATGCTAACACTGCTTGCCTAAAAGCCAAGAATAAGGAAGGCAGAATTTCACTTGATCTAGGAAATGGCTTGTAAACTAGTTGAAAGATGATCCCTTGGTGGTTTCATGGATACAGCAGGTATCTTGTTTCCTATCTTCCAAGAATTGAGATGGTGTCAGTGAAAATGGATTCTTGAGCCAATGGATGACAATGCTTGCTGGGCTTTAAAGTGATGGATGGCTTTTTAAAATGAAAATTTAAGATGGTGACTGCAAAGCACCCTTAAAGAGAAGATTATGGAATGGTTTCCAAGCCTGATCCCTGCAAGTTCTCCCTTTGAGACCTCCTTTGGAGTAGTGGCATTAGGAAAGGTTCTGAGGCTTCAGGAAAGCTCCTTCCTTTGTAAACCAGTTTGGGAATAGGCATGTTAGGACTGCTTTGTGTGGTTTGCTGACCATGCCCTTGGGTCACAGTGGGTTATGTGGAGAGAACCAGGTGGTTCTCTCAAACCACCCTGTGATTATTCATCTTGGGGATATTTTTGTGTCTTTAAACACAAAAGCTAAGTACTGTGACATTGATTTTAGATAGCTGGAACTTGAAGAAAACATCACAAGACAGAGCACAAGATCTATTAATGCTGCAGGCATCATTTTGTGCAGTTGTAGAGGATTGGTGCAGTTTATGACAGTGTAATTTGGCACATGTAGGGGAAAGAAAGAAAACAAAGGCCATAGTTCTGGCTGCAGGATCAAAGGGCTTGATGAAATGGCATTGAATTTGCTTGACTCTATGTTTTAATCAAGTTGTATATACAGATAATGTAAAAAGAGCAGTGTAATAAAGAGTTGTGGTAATTGATCTTTCTGCTCTTTTCTTTTTCAATTAAAGCTGGCCTTTGCCGGAGTTTGACCCAAGTCAGATCCGACTGATCGTGTATCAGGACTGTGAAAGAAGAGGACGGAATGTCTTATTTGATTCCAGCGCTAAAAGAAAAATAGAGGATGTTTCAGTGTCGGTGAGTGTTTTGCTAATTTACATGTTTATAGTTGTATTTTTTCAAATGGCCAAATAGATAAATTGCCTATGTTCTGTTTTATTCATGTTGACAATTAAACGTTGGTTATATGCAGGGCTATATTTAATTGCCTGTTAAGTTGCAAATTATTCAGGCTTCAGTGGTTTCACTCTTACCAGCTTTAAATACTATAGTGAACTTTCTATTCTGGGATTTATCTACTTTCTGCTCTTTCAGTGAGAAGGATTTCTTCCTGGGGCTGCAGCAAACAATGCTGGGGGTTGAAACAGGGCCCGAACTGGGATTTATCAATCTAGTTTTGTGCCATGGTGGGCTCTGCATTCTTAATCAGAAGGTCCCCCCAGCCCTGTGTCCTCTTGTGTCCTGTTTGCTTAACTTTGTCAATTGTTGTTTGTATGCTTTGCTGACAGTTTTTTCACACAAAGTTACTTGAAAACTCTGTTTTTCCTTTTGGCATGATTTGCATGGTAATCTATTAATTGAAATTAAAATGGATGAGGTCAGATGAGGATACTTCCTTCTAAGGGCTCTGGACAGAAGATTAATTTCTGGCCACAGTGCTACTGAAAGTGGTGGTGTGAGTCTGGACAACTTACTTCGCTGCTTTGAACTTCCTTTTCACCATTTCTAAAAACATTCACGAATCATTTTAAGCTCTGCAAGCAGAAAGCATGGTGTGAATTGAAATTAACGATTCCAGCTGCTTTTACCCATAGGACTTACGGAGGTCCTTCTGTAAGCAGGAGTACCCAAAATAACATGTTACCCCCAAGTCCTGGTTTTCCTGTTGAGTATTGGAGTACAGCAACAAGATTTTTCATCCAGCTTTCCAAACTCTTCCAGCCTGTTGCCAGCCCGTCTCAAGTGCGGTATCCAATATCCAAACCTCTGGAGTCTGTGTCTTACCAGGCACAAACTTCCAGGCTTCTCCATTGCTTACTCCAGTGCTTTTATAGCCATGAATCAAGATCCCAATTTCCTAGTTTTTATAGAGAATTTGTGAAATAAAGCAAGTTTCACAAATGTTAGAAAATGCATATTTTTTATTTAAACTTCTTAGAGTGGTTCTGTTAATTCTTGTTCTTCCTGATGTTCTTGCCAGGAAAACAGGTTTTTAAAGATAGGAGATCTTTAGAAGTGGTTTATTGGTATGAATTGCTGGCTGTGCTTATCACTATTACTTCATTAATAAAAATAACTTACAGTATAAATCCTCTTGCCAGATTTAAATTAATTTCTTGAAAATCTAAAACCTCTTAAAGATAGATGTGTACTTGCCCACTGAACTTGCAAACTTCACTATTCTGGGTTACTTCAGAAAGCTCATTGACTGTGGCATCTCGACAGCAACAGGATAAATAGCTGATAATGGAGCTGATATGGTTCCATATTAATCTTCCTTTTTTCTTTGCTAAGGGGGAGGGAAACAGCTGTAGTCACCAACTCCACATGAGACTAATGGAGGAAAACTCTTTCCAGGGCATTTGAAATACCCAGAAGTCATCTCTAGGAACTTGATACATTTGTTTTTCATAGTGTTAGGATTCTTTGAAAGTGGATATGTTGAAACATTTGCTTGCCATGTACCTGCTTTCTCCAGCATTCAGATAATGTCATGTCTGGCAAAACTTTTCACATAAAACAAAAGTTTGCAGGTAAAAACATGCAGGAGAGTCTTCAGCTGGGCTGTATGTGAGCGCATGTGGGTTTGTGCAGTGAGCAGGATGTACTGGCCATTTTCAAGGAATTGCATTGTTTCTTTCTCTCCCTCTTTATCATGATTTTCATTAGCAAAGACACACCCTGCCTATACAAAGCCAGATCTTGGCTCTAAGCACATTCCAAGGCACTCTTGCCCTTTTGCAGCCAGCCATGTGTGGGCTGGGCACTCTCTGCTCTGAAAGGATATCTGTTCAGCACCCCACTTTTTGTGCAAGGCTTTCCTCATCTCTTCCCCCTCACCCCCCATTTCTTAATGTGACTTATACCTCTGGATCTACAAATAACACCAGGGAGACATTTGGAAGAGTGCCTGGCAGTGGCCAGAGTGTTCTGGTTCAAGTCAAAGCAGTCTAACACAGAGAATCAGGAGGGCTTGACTTTGCTTTATGGTGCTGTGCTCTTCAGTTCCCATTTTCTGTTGTTTATCAGACATGAGAGCAATTATAATTTAAGAGTTGTATGCCTGCAGCAAGGTGAGATGTATTTTGGTCTGTTTTATATGTATAATCTCTACATATGTTAAAAGTTGTATGTGGTGGGCCGAGGTTGAACGTGGTTCAGGCATTTGAATTCTGCAAGGGAGGGTGTGGTCATAAAATTTAGGAAGCATCAGAGAAAATGTTTGCAGATACAGATGTTTCAAGGAATAAAACAGTAAGCTCTGGATTTTTGATCAGTGAAAACTGCTGAGTTTGTGCTCACACCAAGCTGGGCTCTCATTAGTAAAGCATTACTAGGTTCATCTTACCTGTGAGAGAAATGTGGCTATAACACAAACAAGGACCTTTTGTTTTCATTGGATATTAATTCAGCCTCTTCATGTCTTCAGCAAAGGTAAATATTAAGTAGACAAGAATTTGGGGAGGGTTTTGCACAGCAGGACACTGAAGGCAGTCAAGAGTTTGCAGCGTGGCCATTACAATATTGTAATTGCTCAGGAGGAGTGATGATTGCCCCAGCCTTGCTAGAGTTAAGTGTGGCTGGGAAGCTGAGCAGCAGCCTGGTGACGAGGAGGGCTGGCGGCTATTCCCACACCGGGAATGTTGGCCCAAGGCTGTGCCAGGCGGAGATCTGCCTCAGGCAGCTGTGGGCACTTGGCATGTGGGAGGCAGAGAGATCCCCTTTGTGAGTCCTATACCTTTTTTGGTGCTAAGCAGGAGAGGTCCTTCCCCAGCTTTCCAGGGGATGGGCTATTGATCAGCTGGGCTCTGGAAGCAGAGGGGAAAGGCTGCTGTCTGCCCAGCATCAGAAAATTGTGTGTCTGAGTTCTGCCAGGGTATCCCAGAAAAAGCGACTGCCCCTTCCAGCCTTGTGGCACTAGGTCATGAGCAAATGCATCAGAGCAGCCATTTGCACACTGAATGTACCAGGGCAGCTTGTGGTATGAGGAAGAGGCATTACTGATGCCTTTACTGAACAGCCTCTGTCCCCACCCAGACATTTCACATCCCTTGGATTTTTGGGCATCAAAGAATTTCTATGGGCCAGCTTGTGGGTTTGAGCCACTGTCTCCTCTAGAGAGTTATTTTTTTCATTCCTCATAGCAGTAAGTGTCTCATTTCTAATGAGACTCTGTTACTTGGTGTGCAGGTGATAATGTTACAACCTATGACTGGTTTCTGCTGTTAGACTCTTCTGTGCTGCCTGCTCCTTTTGCTCTGACACCTCCACTCCTGCTCTCTGCTCCCAGGTGCCATCAGCCCCTCTCTCCTCCCTGTGCCGTGGGCTATACCGAGTTCCCGAGCCAAGAGCTGTGTGTGAACACAGGTGTGCTCCTCAAAATCTGTGGCACCAGGCCTCCTTTGAATTTCAAATAAGCACAACAAGCAGTTCCTTCTCCTGCTTAAGGTGCAGCAGCCAGGTGGCCCAGCCAGTGCTGGGCTGTCAGCCTCAGCTCTGCCTTTCCCTGTGCTTGGTTGGCTTCCCAACCTTGACACTGCATCCATACTCAGCTCACACTAAGGCTGGCTTATGTTTTACTGTGTGGTGCAGGAATTATGTGCCCGTAACTGCCAGTGTGCAGAGGCCAGCTGAAGTATGAGGAGCTTGCCTCCAAGGGCTGGTAATTGATTGGGATAAGGATGCCACAGGAATGGTACCACAAGGGAGGAGTGGGGAGTGAAGTAAAGAAGCTGAAAAGGGTAACCTTGGATCATGGCTTCCCTTGGAGCAGACAAAGTGAGTTCGGAGACAGGGATGAACTGTCTCATTTTAATGCTCATTTTCCTTTTTGTGTTGTCCAATGGGGATTTATGACAAGGCAGTGGTTAATATTGGGGATCTGGCTGGAGAGAGGTGCTGATGGGATGTGTAAGAGATGAAAGATTTCCTAAGTTTGAAGATCAGCCTAGAGGAAGGTTTGAAGGGGGTACAGGGAGGAAGGGGGGGGGTGTCAAGGGACCGTGAGGAAGAGAAGGGAAGAAAAAACCGAAGGACCCAGACTACACTGTGCTGAGCAGAGATCTAGAGTTTGGGCATGTGGTAGGAAAGGGGGAAAGACAAAGAATCAGAGAAGGGCAGTGACTTGTTGCCAGGACCCAAAGGCAGACTCTTTCATAAAGAGCATTTGTTTTGGTTTTCTGAAGAAATGAGAGACTTGGGATGCAGAATTTGTGATGTAGAAGTGCAATAGTGAAGTTCAATTTGGAGAATGGAAAGTTCACCTCTTCCACTAGTTGTCTTTATCTTTGAATAATTTCACTAAAAGGTCATATGATACTTGATCTCCTTCAGCAGCAATTTCTTTTACTCCGAATGTCATATTTATCCCAAAGTAGAGAAATGGCATGCTGCTTGAAACAAGCCAGGATTAGCCACGTGTTCTAACAGACTTCAGCACTGGATAAATGTTGAACAGCAAATTGCTTTGAGGGATTAGTAATTGGATAGTGAGCCTTTTGCTTTTAGGTGAGTTGTGTGAAATGGAGACTCTGGGCTCTGTCTGGCTCTCAGGACAGGTTTCCAGTGAGCGAAGCGGAGCAGATGGATAAAGCTGTAAGCACAGAGATCAAGTCCCACCTTCTTAGCTCAGCTTATTCTCTCTAAACAGACATGGAAAAATACTAGTGGAGTAGGGGAGCATGGGGTTGTCTTGACTTCTTTCACTGACCTCTGAGTACTAGAGGAACTCAACAGCTCTAGAAATAAAGGAAGATTGCAGCACTTGGCAGCTGCAGTTTAAGAAAGATATCTGGATTTTCACAGAAGCACTTGAAGGGGAGGAATGAATGCCTGTTCGGGTTACTCCCATGTGTTAGGTGGATGCATACATTTCATTGCACACACAGACCAGCTCTCATTAATACAGCAAAAGAGTTAATTTATCTGTTTTGAAATATTTTTTATTCTGGAAAGCCTGTTTTGAAAATGAGGAACAGAGCTCTTGAAGAGTAGCGACTTTGCTTGGAAATAGAGATTTCTCTATCACTGCCAGCACAGTGGTATTTGAGCACATGCTGTTGCAGAGAGGTAAAAAAGAGTAAAGCCTATGATGACATTTCTTTTCCCTTCTGTCACTCACTGACAGCCCTAACACACCTACACAGACTCTGATTTAGTTCAACACACCAGGCTCCTTTCAACTTTCTTGTTATCCCCAAAGCAAAACCTGCCCAGCAGAAATTCCTCTTCCTATTCACAGCACTGGGCATGTTTTTCCCACTTGCTGAGGAGAATAGAGAGTTTGTGTCAAAGAGTTAAAAGTCTTTGCTGACAGATGTGGAGAAAAGAGACTCCAGAAGAGGAACTGAGGAAGAAAATGACTTTGTACCCTGTACCCTATAGAGATATTTTACTTTAAGTTTTCTTCAGCACTACCTGATAGGTCTCCAAGACTTCCAGCAAACGTTGACCTCTAATGTCAGAACTGGGAGTGCCAGAAGTCTTTGGAGCTGGGTGGTATCTGCAGTGAGCTGGCAGGGAGAGAACAGAGTGTGACCCCAGCAGGGAGAGCAGGGTGGCAGCCAGGAGCGGAGCTGCCCGCGGCATCCTTCCAGCAGATGTTCTGCTCTCCAGCAAAAAGGGGCATTCCAGAGCCCTCCAGCCTGCCCAGGGATCGGGTTTGACACAACTCTGTCTAATTGGGAAGAAAATTCACAGCTTTGAAACATTCCCTTGTACAGTTCTTAAATAATTAGGTTACTTTTTTATTTTTGGAAACCTGGCTTGAATATCTTTGGAATATTATGTGGGAATGTAAGTAATCCCACTCCTTTGATGGATAATATCTTGAGATTTGTAGCATCTAAAATTTCATTGACATTTGAAGTCAGAAATTGCAGAGGAGAGGATCACTGCAAGTACTTGATCTTATTGTCCAAGAAGTTAATCTTAAACACATGCTAAGTTTGTGAAAGAGCAAACACCAAAATTCATCAGTGATCTGCATTTTAGGAGGGATTTACTGTTCACAAGGTTCTGAAAAGTGGGAGCTGAAAAATTCTGACCTCATTTACAGACTCCTTGCAGGAGTTTTGGTTCATTAAACTCCACTGCAAAGACCAAACAGCCATTTTCCTGGTTTGCTATTTAAATTAGGCAACTATTACTACAAGTTACCTGACCGCCCAGTGGATCTGGGAAAAGCTGCTGTGCAGAAAAATGCAGTGATAATGAGAAGAAATTATGTAAAAGTAACTGATTTGCAAACTCAGCCTATTCTTTTTAATGAATTTTATTTTCTCTTGTAAAGTCAGTAAATGCATTTCTACAGTCTCAAGGAAGCTTAGTTATAATTGTAACATTTTAGAAGGAACTTTCAACATCTGATGGAAAATGCAAGCTGAAATGTGGTTTGCCTGCAAAAGCTGCTGTAACCCTGTGGATTGTATGTGGTTTTATCACATGATGCTTGCCTAGCCTAGGACATTGTTGTTTGTGTCAGAGATAAAATGCAATTCTAGTTCACGAGCTCCTACTGAAGTCATATGATGATGGTTCACATGTTCCAGCCATTGTGCACTGTGCTCAAGCCACAGATCCTCAGTAGCCATTAGCAAATCTACATATTGCAGGATTTCAACCAGCTCTCTCTCCACTGTGTCGAAAGGAGAGGACACTGCTGTGTGTCAGGAAAGCTGACAGGACTGGGGGAAAGTGAACACTTCCCTCCCCTCTGCCACACTGTTACTAATTTCTCTGCACATTTTTCCTTGAGGCTTTCTGTGGCAGCAGCTCTCTAAGGGAGCAGCAGTGAAGGCTGCCACGTGGGGCTTTATAATCCTGGCCATTTTGTGCTGCTTTGCTAAACTTCACCCACATTTAGGGCCAAATTTAAGTCACCTGTCCCTAAAAAAGTAGCCTGGAAACCTTGGACAGAGGCATGGGACTCCCATCCCTCCACAGCAGTAAGGCCAGTCATCTTTTCAAACAGCTATTGCTGATTATTGGGCAGTCATGGAGTTACTAATGTGTGCCTTGGCTATTTCACACTTTTCTTTATGCCTTTTCCTTAAAAGTTGAGACATGGCCATGTTTTTGGATGAAGGGGAGGCTTGTGGCAGGGAGCTGTGAGTCCAGAGATGAAGCTGTGATATATTACAGCACTTCTGTGTTCCCATCTGTCCTTAAACCTTGCTTTCAGCAGGGTTTGCTTCCAGCTTGCTCTTACTGGTTTGGTGATTGTGTAGGAAATGGTAATTAAGGAAGTCTTAGGGCAGTTAGTGTGGAATTTTGAGCAGTGTAGACTATTTCTGTCTCCTAGTGCTGCCTACCAGCAGATGTAAATAATGCCAACCTTACGGGGGTGTGCTGAAGTGTAACGAGTGTGTGAAAAATACATTGAGATCTTTAGGTGAAGAGGGTTGGCAATGCCAATGCTGTGTAAACTGCATTAACTTGGTGGATGCTGATTCTGCTTGGGATGCTGGGATTCTCAAGGGAAATCACAAATGCTTTTAAATTGTGAATGAAACATAACGAAGCATCTCCCATGCCAGTGGTTGATAATTCTCTGTGTGTAGAGTGGACACAGATCCTGCCCATATTGTACATCAGTTCCAGCTCCATCTGGGCCCTCTAAACTCTCTTCTCTGCTCTGCTTTCTGTCTGAATCTCTATCAGATTTTACCTTAGGGATTGATTCTCCATAATTTTGCAAATCTTTTCTGCCTTCTCTGTAACACTGTGTTTTTCAGTGTTGTCCATTTTGAGCCTCACAATTCCCTCATACAGAAAACGTCAGGAATGTGTCACCTCTGTGCTGCTCTTGAGAAAGAGGCTTAGACACAGCTAGGGAGAGATCTCTGAAAAACAGGATCTTTACTCTCCACTTGCCCTTGTAACATGAATCTTCTGAATTCTGTGTTATTCTTCCTTGATAATTAATGGTGAGCTGCTCCTTCCTGTGTGCTGCTTACACTCCTGTGTCATCTCCACTCTGGCAGGCACAGGGAGTAAGGTGGACATTACCATCCTTCCTTTAAATGCTTTGGTACCAGCCTCTCTCCTAATCCTGGCTCTAGAAAAGTCTGCTTAGGAAGGTGGAGTTGTAGTGACCTGTTGGCTTCTTGCTAATTGGAAGTAAAAGAGCTCAGCTTTCCTTTGGACAGCCAGGCTGTGAGAGATATAGTTATATGTTCTATTACCTCTTTCCTGGGGCATGAGCCTTTCAGCTGTTAAATATCTTACTTAAACAATGATACTAACAGTGATTTCAGGTCTTGGGTCTTAGTGTGTCACATGTATTGTCTTTGTTTCAGAAACTCTGCAGTGATGCTCAAGTGAGAGTATTTGGGAAATGTTGCCAACTAAAGCCTGGAGGAGACAGCTCTTCTTCCTTGGATAGTTCAATCAATTCATCCTCCTCATTCTCTGATCCAAAAGAACAATGCCCAAAATACCAGGTGAGTCACTTTTTTTTCCTCCATAACGTGTGTCAAATGCTAACAGCAGGTGAGGCACGACTCTTTTAAAGTACTTGGAATGAGAGGCTGGCAATGGAGAGCAGTTTTCAGTCAGAACCAAGACCTTGATTATGACTCAGGAATGTTTAACACTGTAGCTTTGGGTATTATCAAGTCTAAAACCAACCAGCTGGTTCTTTTGGGATGTCTTGAATGGCAGCGATTTCTCCCGGGGATTTGTTCCCTTTTGTGACCCAGGTGATAACACTCATTTGGTGTGATCAGACTAGGCACAAACATCTTGGTGTAAATGAAGTAGTCTATTTTCTTGTCAAATGCCAGGGAAATAACAGGGAGACACATTGTCTGTAGGGATGGTCTGTGTAACAGCTTTTTAAGGGATTCGGTGCACTTGAGTTCCATTTTATATAAGAGATTTTGGCCATGAGAGTAGCTAGAGTCATCTGACACGGATATATTTTTGTCATCTCTCCTTCCACAGATCACAAGTGTTTTATATTAAGCCACCCTAAAATAGAACTAAGCCCTTTTCACTCTTTGTAATGAAGTAATTGTGTGTTTGAGGGAAGCTGCTATCTCCACAACCTGCTCTGGAGTACAATACTACTGATGTCTTAATCTCCCATAGATAGAAATGAAGAACCTTCCAGTGCTGACTTTCCTACTGTCACGTTAACTCCTGCTATATTTGGCAAGCTGTGTATTCTTGTTTTCTCTGTCTCATCACACTCTTTTCCACAGCTTGGGTAAGGTGGCTGAAGATCTGTTTTCCGTTCCTCCCTTCCTGGCAGGGCATTTAACTGCGGTTATGAAAGGAAGAGACGTTTCTGTCAGCAGCTCCCTTCCAGCACAAAGCAACCTCCTTTGTGCACTGTGTGCCCAAGAAAAACCATGCCCCCCACTACCCAGAGACTGGCTCTTCTCCAGAGCAGGCTCTATGCAAACAATGCTCAATGTTACTAAAGAAAATAAATTTTAGCGTTTGGCATGAGGGTGTATTTTAAAGCTGCGGAAAGTTTTCCCTTTGAAGTCCCCATTTCCTCATGTGTATCACTCACTCAAAATTGTACTGAGTTGAACTGAAATCACAGTGGCTGTGTGACTGGGCCACACACTTTCAGCTGAAGTTGGTCTTCCACAGCATATTTATTGTGAATGATCTACTGCATTCATCAGACTCCTTCCAGGCTTCCCCAGCGAGTGAGCAGAGAGACAAAAATACATGAATTCTTTAATGTGCAATAAAATTTAGTATCAGGTTGCAGAAGGGCCGGAGTAAGTTTGTCCAGACTTCACTCAGCCTGGCATTTCCTATGTTCTAACAGCTGTGTCTGTAACATCAGAGTTTACTTACTGGATTTGCAGTATTTATAAATTCTCTTGTTTGTTTTTTATAAGGCTATAAAATGGAAATTCAAATAATATAATACTATGGGATTTTTAAAATACTGTTTTATGTTTTCTTGTTTAAATACACTTTGATTATATATGAGCAACTCTAATTGCAAGGTGAAATACAGAGGATTTGTTCCAGGGCTCCATATTTGTAATTCTGTCCCATATTTAGCACTTATTTCCTTATTGCCTTTTTAATTTACATATATACTTCGTTATTGACAGGACAATATGTACAGTAAAGGGAGTATTAAAAGCTGTAAATATGTTCAGAAATGTAATTTCCAAATCATGCAAATGTGATTACCTGGAATATGCCAGTGTGCAATCACAAACACTTGTGGGTATTTTACGATCAGTTTTTATGGGAGCTCTAAACCGTGACCTGAGGAGCTGGTTTGTGTCCAGGCTGCCAATGCTACAGGTTGTGTCCTTTTTGCCAGATGCTCCTTGGCTAATTTTGTTTGAGATTTTAATATTTAACCCCTTTCCCCAGTTGGTTGTACTCTGCTTTGGTCTTGAGTGACCTGTATTTTGCAGCATTAGAGGCCCAAAGAGTTGAGCTGTAACAGTGTTTCCAAACTGAATGCATGAAATATGTGTCTTTGGTTATGCGTGGTGAAATTACTGTTATTAATTGTAGAGGAAATGCCAGACTGAACAGGCCATGGGCTCATCTTATCACACTCTCTGCCTTCAGCAGGGCTTGTCTGTCTGTCAGAGGAAAGGGAAACCCCTATAATTAAATTTGAAAGCAGCTGATTTTCACTTTAATTTGCTTGTCTGACAAAGAAAATCAATACTTTAAGATAAAGTATTTTTACTGAGCTTTAGAATTATATTTTCACAACAGCAGAAAGTTGAAATCAAAACCCACCATCAAGGGCTTGACATTTAATCAGAATTGTGTCCTTTATTTGGAGATCTGCAACAGATTTAAAAACAACAATCATAGCGTGAGGCTGTAGTAATTTGCAGTGTTCTTAAGACAGGGTTTTGTGATGCTGGCAAACCTGTTATTTCCTGGAGTCATTAAATCTCATCTATGCTGAGATTTCCTTGGAGCTGCTGGTTCATAGTGACTGGTTTTAAATTCTAGTTTTTCCAGTACTGCCTACAGTGCACCTGAGCAGTGGGATGTCCTGGGAGGCAGAGATGGAAATTTCACTGAGGCCCAGCTAATGATCAGCTTTTGTCCTGTCATTGTGAACACTTGCAAACCTTGGAGTTGTACCCTCATTTTTACAGTTGTGGTTTCTGCATTCAGTCTTCCCCTCTCCTTGCAGGGATAGATTTCAGAGGTTAAAAGTATCACTGTTAAAAGTATCATCAGCTTAATTGAGAGTGCTTGAAAAGATCTAAAAATTGAGATGTTTTAAGTGTGTTGCCTTTTGGCTGATGAGCATTTCCTTGTTCGTGCCCTTGTTCTGGGAGCTGGTGTGAGCAGGAACACTGAGTGGGATGTTCACAGCTGTTCTTGCCCCCAGTAGGGGTCTGTGGTGGGGACACCCTGTCCTTGGTTGTGCTCCAGGCTCACTGTCTGACACTGGCACAGGTTGCCTAGAGAAGCTGTGGCTGCCCTACCCCTGGAAATGTTCAAGTCCAGGCTGGACTGGGCTTGGATCAACCTGGGATAGTGGAAGGTGTCCCTGCCCATGGCAGGGGGTGGAACTGGATGAGCTTCAAGGTCCCTTCCAACCCAAACCATCCTGTCATTGTGTTTCAGTCCTGTGTAGAATACATGGCTATTCAGAATACTGGTTGTTCAGAGCTTGCATAAGGAATATGGAGATGCACTGAGCATCTTCCAGCAGGGTTGTTTCTGTGAGTGGTTTAAGGGATCTTTTAGAAGGATTACTCCAGGGAATGGAGTAATTACATGCTATCATACACTTTGGAGGGAACGTGTTGCTCTTTAGCACAGTGGCAAACCTCCTCACCTGAGAACTGAGCTCTGTTAGTGAGTGATCACCACATTTTAAATTATTCAGGGCAAGGCACAAGTGGAGACCCAGCACTTGTACTCTGCTGGCCTAGAGTGAAACAGCCCTGGACAAAGGGACAATAATCACAGTCCTTGAAAATACACAAATAAGAAGTCTGTCTGCAGAGCAGTTGTCTCCAGTTGATTGCCCTGAGTAATTTTTTAATTTTAGGGTTTTGTTTGCAGAATTTGCCCTAGCCAATGATGCAGCATGGTGACTTCTCTCCTTGGTATTTAGCCTGTGTGCCTTACAGCAAGCTCCTGCCACCAGAGAAGCAGGAATTGTACCACTTTTAGCCTGGCATCATGATGCTGCAGCTCTTTCCTGGTGCCATCACAGAAGCACCAGGGAGAGATTCATCCCGTATAAAATATCATCCATGGATAAGTTATGAATCAGTCTTTGTCAAGTAAACATTGGTCCAATTTGGCTCCATTGCACAGTCTAACATCTCCAGTGAACTGCTGATTCTTCTTGTCAAGCAGGAACAAGGTTTAGGCTTAATTCAGTGAGGTGTGCCAACACATTCTTAAAAATTTAGTCCCCTGGCTCAGTGCCATTGGAATCTGCTTCCTCTCACCTAGGTGGGTTTGGTTTGTTGCATGGTTTAGTGGTTGAGCTCACAGCCAGTGTGAAGATCACTTTCTCTGTTAGCACTATCTTGATTAAACTGTTCAACTATGCATGTTCAACAGTGCTCCAGCAAGATATTTTGCATATTTATCTTTTAAATAAGGAATATTTTCTCTCTTGTGTGTTGCCTTAGTAGAAGTGTGCCTCTGAAATGCTTAAAACCAAATGTTGGTGGATTTGATTTTTTGCAGGGTTCTCGGTGCTCCTCAGATGCCAACATGCTCGGAGAGATGATGTTTGGCTCTGTGGCCATGAGCTACAAGGGCTCCACATTGAAAATTCATCAGATCCGGTAAGATTAACTTTTTGCTGCAGGTGTTTTCAGAAGACTCACTCCTTAGTGCTGATAAACAATGAATTGAGTGGCACAAGTGCAGAATAAAATGGATTTCTGTGTTTGCTTTCAAGTCAGTCTGATGTCATTTATGAAATAAAAGGCTGTTACGTCGTGTTAAGGTCAATAAAATCTGGAGGGCTGTGAAGTGGAAGGCGAAGCCTGTCTTGGCACTGTTTCTGACTGACACCTTCCCTCCTCTTCCCCAGCTCCCCTCCCCAGCTCATGCTCAGCAAGGTGTTCACAGCTCGCACGGGAAGCAGCATCTACGGCAGTCTGAACACGTGAGTGCCCTCTGCTTTGTAGCTATTGCACAGAAGCAGAGGAATGTAAGAACACACAAGACTTTCTTTGGACCCTCCAGATTCTTTCTCTGAAAAAATAACTCCTTGCTACATCCTGTCAGTGGTGTCCTCACCTTTCCCTCACGGTTGTCTTCACCTCAGCTGGCTCTAAGGGAATGAATGAACCATTCCTTCCATGCTGATGTGGTGGAGCTTGATATTGTAAGGTGCTAAAGCACCTACCTGCAACCTTGGGGATTCAGTCCAAGATGAAGAAAAAGGTGTTACAAAAATATCTGGCTTTAGAGGGTTCTGTGTTTAGTGTTCTGTTATTAAGTGACCCACCTGAGGATGTGGCTTAGGCTATGAAAGCTTTTTCTAGTAGAAGCCTGTGTTCTTACCTTGTCTGTTCCATTTTTGCTGTAATGAACTATCTCTCTATTCTACTGAAATGCAAATCACTGGTTTTGTGATATATTTTATGTTTGTTATAGGTTGCAGGACAGTCTTGAGTTCATTAATCAAGACAGCAATACATTAAAGCCTGACCACAGTACAATTATGAATGGACTTCTTGGGAATATAGGTAATTGCAACCAGATTTTATTTGCTGATATCTTTAATTGAGTAATCATAGATTCTAGAATATGCAAATCTTTTAAATAGAATCAAATTTTAAAAAAGCTAAAGATGTAAGAGAAAATTAATGCTGATGGAGCTTGGAGGAGAATAAATTGGACTGTTCAGGGAATTAGCAGTCATTCAGTATACACAGCTGCATATGTGTATTTAAAGTACATAATAGAAATATTTATATATACTTAAGTTCAAATACAGAAAATGTTGGAAAATAACATTCTGTAGAAATTCCTGAAGAGCATATCTCTGATCAGGCAGGACTGATTCTGCCTGGCTCAGTTCCCTGGTTTTATTTTCGTTAATAATTCTCGTTCTGCTGTGTACTCTGCCCACCTGAGCACTTGTACCACGTGTCCTGTACGAGTCTCAGTTAACCTTGCACAGCTGTGCTGGAGCTTTGGATCAGATTAGACAGAATATCTTTGTGTTCTCTCCTCTGGCTGACCATGGGAGCTAAGCAGTCTTGAGAAACCATCTGGTGTCCTCAGTTCTCAGCTTCCTAGAAGAGCTGTGGGTGGAGGCTCCATGAACATTAGATAACAAAAGTCTTGGCTTTTCCTCTTGGGAATGGTTGAGCTGATAGGTCTGGACTTCAGTGCTTGGTTGTCCAGTGTAGCAGCCTGATCCATGGTTTTTCTCCTCCCTTTCCGTTCATTTTGATTGTTGACTTTCCAAGCAAATGTCTGTTGCAGGTGGAATAAGGGGCTTATTTTCACAATTGCTTTCCAGGATATTGCTGTATGTAAAATATGCTTTTATAGGATTGGAAGGAAGGAGTATATTTGATGACTGTGATACTTTTAAATGGGTTTCTGACTCTGATATGGTTCTAGATCTTAGGGGTGTTTACTGCTTTCCTTCACATTGGCTTTGCTAAGACTGTGCCCAAGCATGGGCTTAAATGCTTCTCAAGCTCATGAGCTGTATACCTCATTAAAATAATTTGCAGTAGTCCATTTGTAGGGGAAACCAATTAAGGTTGTAAGAACCTTGTGATTTTCACAGTGAATGTGGTGCCTGATCTAAGAGACTTTAGATCACCTTCATCTACTGTTAGGGTTTGCTGTGGCTTGTGCCTGGCAGAAGTTTGCTGAAGCATTAGAGTGATCTAAACTGCAAGTTCCAGTTCAGATAATGCAGCTCTTAGGCATGGAATGATTCAGGTGTAGCCAGTGCCACCTGTTCACCTGTGTCCAGCTGTGAGGTGACTCTGGTGACTGCCCCCAGAACCGAGTAGGAGGTATGGGCACCTTGGAGCAAGAGTGTGTGGCAAGAGGCACAAGATTGCCAGCAAGAAGAGGATGCTGAAGTTTTCTTTGTGATTGAGCTGCACAAATTTTCAACAGTGTTTGTTTACAGTTCCCATTTGAGCACAGAGGGAACCCTAGGTAAAGCAGGGAGAGGAGTTAATCTGTAACTGCCGCATTTCTAACAACTGTGCTCAGCAGCAGAGACTGCTCCTGAGTCACCTGTGCCAGGAGGAGGGTCTATGTGTTTTGGTTGGGAACTGTTTACAAGGTGCTTTTTTCAGATGTGCTGGTTAAAAAAAACCAAAGCAGCCTTGGTCATGTGTTCCCTTTAATGACTGGAGACCTAAGAGAATGGAAGAGAGCTTTGAGGTGCAGCCTTTGTGTTTTGTATAATCAGAAAACTTTGAGTGAGCATTGGCTTCAAATATAGGAGAGGGACTGGCAATTAACATAATTAATTTAAAAATACTTATGTGTTTTTTCTGGCTCTGTGTACAATAAATTCACTGTTTCCCTGGTATATCTGTAATCCAGTATTACTTTTAAAATTAACTACTGAGACTGCTAACATTTATTTTCTATGTGATCATTTCACTCAACTTATGTACTGACTATTCTCAGAACTACTTCAGCCTATAATTTTCTGTTGGTTCTACTAAGATGAATTCCTGCCTTCTTTCTCCCCCTTCCTCCTTCTCTTCAGAAGCAGTGTTCCCAGGCACCCCACCAGTGTGGATGTTAAAACAAACATTATACTCTGTGATGAATCTCCTGTTTGTGGTCAAGTTAGGCTTTGAGCCTGCATAAATTAATCATTTTTCAACCTTAAAAAAAAAAAAAAAAAAAAAAAAAAAAAAAACCCTAAAAA